>BTSY01000198.1:0-25157 GCA_036245785.1 Pristionchus fissidentatus
CTTTTCGATGCTGTACAAGTAGCAGAAGGTACGATAATTAGAATATCATATATATTATATATTTTATTCAATTCAGAACCGTTATCTACATGAGAGAAAGATGAAGACGATGAAGAGAGAGAGGGAAAAGATTGAGACATAGTATAATCTGATTTTACAATGCGAATATTTTATATGTGTTTATTCAGTAATCCCTCACAACCAGAAGTAGATGCATCAATTGACATAAATAACTGTAGTGTACCGTAGTTAATTTACTCTCTTCAAAATCCGTATTTTTTGCCTTGCCATACGCTTCGCAGCTTTTCCCTCCGCCCACTTTTGTTGAAGTTCTTCCTCCCTCGCAACAGCCTGAAATGTTATTAATTTAGTCTCGTTCATAATTCACTTCCACAGTACTGATGTGTCTACTTGAAATGCGTGAATCTCCATTGTATTAGCTGGTTATGAAATAAATAATGTATATTCCTATTCCTTCTATCGTATTCTGTGTATTTACAGTACTCACAATATTGGCGAGATATGTGATCTGATGCTTCCTCTTAGCATTCTTATCCTTGGGAGCTGCTGCAGTGGGAAGACTGGGCATCGAAGCACGAGCGACATTGCTTCGGATTAAGGTTCTTCAGTAGATTCTCTTGGACGTTCGGACCGATCGCCTGTAATTGACATAGGTGGCCATTCATCTCTCTCACCTTCATCTCCTCTCACCTTGTCCACGCTAACATCTACAATGTTTGCATCAGCGATTCCTCGACGGTCGTATCCCCAAGGAGCGTAGTCGTACTTGAAGATCATATTCTGGGCTTGCTGCAACAAATACAAATTTTAAAAAATAGCTGTGCAAGAAAAATTTTTCCCTGTGTTGGAAAGATCCTTTTTAAATGAAACCACATAACTTTCACCATTACTTTACCAGAAATGGAATGAATTGGCAAACACTTCTTCAACTAACTACAGGTAAAATAGTTTCTATCGAGAGCGGAAGGCTATTCAGGCGAGTAGCCTTATTGCTTCTGTGTTTAATACTGTTACGTTCATAGGTCAAATATGTTTTCCCTTTGACCTATGGCTAAATTACTTTCTTTTAACACGTGTTTTCGTTCCGCGTCTCTCCGTGTTTCGCATAAATAATATTATAATGTATTTTTTCCATCTTATAATATGGCATCATCTTCAAAATATTATATATCGCAGGCTATTTCTGCACGCTATTTTTGAAAAAAAACCATATCATCTGCTCGTCGACGTCAGGTTTTCATGTTAAGACAGATATCACGAGAGATTGCATGAAAATAGACCGCCCTGAGGAACAACTTTAAAAAACATATTTTTGATTTCGATCAAACTTTTATGTGGAAGTATACTAGGGATGAGAATTCCATCAATCCGGGTCCCAGGTCGCAGAACCGGCTTTTAGGGATTTTCGGCTCTAAAATCGGAATTTACGTAACTTCCTTCAAAATGTAGTTAGAAGGTCGTCCTTGTGCTCAAAATATTCGGAAAAATATTCTCTACAATTTATCTGTTGCACTACAAAAAGTCGTTATTTGGGACAAAAAAAGTTCTGATGAAAAAACCTAAAAATAAATCAAAGAAAAAAAATTATAATTTTTATATTAAAAAAGGCACAAAATTTTAAAGCGGAATATGAAAGAGCAAGTCGACATTGGTTATATAAAAAAATAAAAATGGCAAAAAAGGGGGGTACCCATACCCGAAAAAATCGCATCGAAACAAGGAAACCTGAGATTTTTCGATACAAATCTATCGTCTTAAGATATTTTCGGCTTTAAACACACTCAATTCGCATCTATATTAAATAAAACGACAATACGTGACAGTCTGGCATATTTCGTCGAGGATATTTACCCATCACCGAAACTTTCCAAAAAATTGATTTTTTTTTTGAAATTTTTTTTCTCAATTTTATGACTCAAATTTTTGCAAGCTATCATTCACAAAATACGTTGTTGTTATTGAAAGAGTTGTTTTGACTTAAGATGGTCCACCAAACGAAGAACAAAGGTAAAATTTAGGGAAAAAACTAAAAATTATTTCGAGAACTGTGTGATGTGTTTATGTGAAGATAGGTATCTTCGAAATTGAATAATCCATATCAGAATAAGCGATCGGGACTATTTACACATTCTCCGAATGATAGCTTGCAAAAATTTGAGTCATAAAATTGAGAAAAAAAATTTCAAAAAATTTTTTTGAAAGTTTCGGTGATGGGTAATATCTCGACGAAATATGCCAGGACTGTCACGTATTGTCGTCGTTTTATTTAATATAGATGCGAATTGAGTGTGTTTTAAAGCCGAAAATAACTTCAGACGATAGATTTGTATCGAAAAATTCTCAGGTTTCCTTGTTTCAATGCGATTTTTCGGGTATGGGTACCCGCCTTTTTTGCATTTTTATTTTTTTATATAACCAATGTCGACTTGCTCTTTCATATTCCGCTTTAAAATTTTGTGCCTTTTTTTAATATAAAAATTATAAAAAAATTTCTTTGATTTATTTTTCGGTTTTTTCATCAGAAAGTTTTTTCATTTTTGTCCCAAATAACGACTTTTTGGTGCAAACAGGTAAATTGTAGAGAATATTTTTCCGAATATTTTGAGCACAAGGACGACCTTCTAACTACATTTTGAAGGAAGTTACGTAAATTCCGGTTTTAGAGCCGGAAAAATCCCTAAAAAGCCGGTTTCTGCGACCTGGGACCCGGATTGATGGAATTCTCATCCTAGTATACTTCACATAAAAGTTTGATCGAAATCAAAAATATATTTTTGAAAGTTGTTCCCGGCCTCATGCAATCTCTGGTGATACTGTCTTAATATAGAAAAAACCCACCAAATATAGGAATTTTAAAGAGAGAAAAACAATATCAACAAATCTTCAGGGGGGGGGGGTACTTCACGCCACAATGCTAGGTGAAACCGCAGACGCGTTAATGCTTAAAATGCTTCAACGGCGACCACAAAATGAACAAAAGGGCGAGTGTGAAAACACGGTAGGATTTCGCATTGATCAAAATATTGAGGGAAGTCGTTGTGAGAGCCTCGCTGGCAAAAATAGGACCAGTGTGATCTGAGGTGGTACGTTACCAGCTTTTAGTTTACGCCGTTTATTGACTGAAGTAGACTATAGTTTCTATGTTTTGTGGATCATTCCAGCGTTTTGGAATATTATGCGTATTTTATAGCACAAAATTTAAGCAATTTATTCCGAATTCGTCTGGGAAGATCCACCCGGGGAAGTACTGCAAATTCGAACATTCTGTGTATCTTGCTTTTATAGGTTATTTTTCGGAACATCGATGTGCTTTCATTAAATCGGGCCGCGCCGGGAAAGCTGATAGCGTTGGTTTGGTGCCAAAAATACTGATTTTGAAAATATTGGTTTAAAGCCGCGACGCAGCCGCAGCGCAGGTAAGCATCACAGCAAAATCGCCCTTGTGGTCGCCGTGGCTTCAGAAATTTGTTAACTTAAAATTGCGCATCTCAATAGAAAATGTTGTATGTCACAACAGAAATCCATTTGAATCGCAAACGTTGAACAAATAATTTAATGATCCGTCAAGTGAGTATATTATCAATAAATGTTGAAAAACCATCATTTTCAGCAAAAAAAAAGTGATTTTGGCATTTAGGAAACACAAGATTTCATTTTCGGAATAGGAATTTACATAGATTTTCACTATAGATGCAAAAGGAAGGGTCATTTGATTATTAACAATTTTTTTTTTGATATATGCTAAAAACCGAGAAAATGTCATATTCAACGATTGAAACGAATATCATGCGCTAATAGCAAGCGTTTTGAAATTCCGAAAATAAAAACATAAAATTGATTGCTGTAAATCGAAAATTGTTAATAATTTTTTTTTAATTCTGCGTTTTTACCTCATTGTTGATAGTTTTCATATTTCCAGATGAGCTCGGTCCTTCTTCAACTTCGTCTTCTTCTTCTGCATCTTCGTATCCATGAGAATCCTGAGTGAAAACATAAACAATCTTCATTTAGTCTGGTTGTATAAATCTACAAAATGAGGGCACGGTGAAGACAAACCATCGGATCTGGTTTGACAGGTCCAGCGGCCTCAGAGAGTCCATACGAGGGTAAGAGCGGCACTCTAAACGAATAGATTCATATTAGAAGGATACAAAAATCGATAGATAACACAACTAAAAATGTCACAAGTTTGCTGAAGTACTGACCCGGTGACATGAGTGAGTGTGGATGTTCCGTTGTTGTCGTTGTGAGTAGAAGAGAGACCAAAGAAATCAGCGTCATCTTCATCGTCATCCGATGAATCGACGACACCAGAGACAAGAGGAGTCTGACAACAGATCACTACACAGTAGCCAATAGTTTAGTCATAACTAGCAATTATCATAAAACGGATAAAAAAGAAAAGATGAATCTAAACTGACAACAGGTTTGGCAACGGCGACATGGACAGGAGCTTGTTTTGTTCTGAGAGAAGGAGGGAGCATCAGAGTAGGGCCTTTGGAAGAACGGGCGAGTTTGGATTGACACTTGGGTGGAGGCAGCATTGAGAATAGTTTAAGAGACGAAGAAGAAGAAATAGGAGGAAGAACGGAGATAGACTGAAAACATAACACATTCAGTCACTGCCACTCACATTAAAACGCGTTCTCTGTAAGGACGACGGTGAAGTTGCACAACTCGGTCAAAATGATCGCCCGGGGCTAAAACTTTGGTGACATGACCCCTAGGGGTGATGTATACTACAGCCATAATATTGACCCGAAAAATAAGTTTTGACCTACCAAATCGATTTTTTTCAAATTTTGGATTTTGATATCGTGCTGTATATCATTCACAAGAACCTTACAAGTTATGGCGATAGATATGTTTCTACTGGATTTGAGCACAGGAGAAGACAGAAATACAGCAAAATCGATTTTTTTTGGCTGTTTTAGTGAAACATCGTCTGGCTACCCTATTCATATTCCCCGCCAGGAAACCATTCTTCTCCATAACATATTAGGGGCATATATGATCAAATTTGTGGTTTGACATTGGCACATTTTCGGTGCCATCGTATTGAGATCACTCGCATTGAGCTTAACACATTCTCACTTTACATACTTACAAAACTTGGTACAAAAATAAATATTTTATGAACCATACTTTCTATGCCTAATTTTCTTTACGAAACATATTTGGCATGTGCGGCAAGTTCTAATATTCCAAATTTGGATACATCTCTCGAGTTTATCACACAATTTCTAATGTTTTCATCTAGAATCTACGACTCCACAATTAGGTATTGGTAATCTCGTTCCTACGAGAACCCACTCCTTCGAAAATAGCCTCAAAATATACGTATGATGTTTTCAAACAAGTTTACTTTTCTTAACATTTTGATCGGTCCACAATTTCAAGTCGCAAAAAAAAAAAATCTCTGAAATGAGTGATAAATTTTCGTTTAATAATTAATTCTGAAATTCAATTATTTATCATGTCAGGCAATAGTGCTCAGATGAGGATGAGTCGATATTCTTCATTTGTTGCGTTCCACCATTGGGGCCCGATTGCTCGTTTCGTAGTCGTTTTTTCTCTCGTAGTCGTTCGTTCCTCATTCGGTCCAGTAGGGTCACTCCAATCATCCGTCGTTCCATCTTCCTCAGGGTGATGTCGAGGCGCTCTTTGTCACTCGATCTCAGAGCCCACACCTCGCTACCATAGAGTACGGTAGGCAAAATGCAGCTGTCGAAGAGCCTTCTCTTAGTCTTCATGGGAAGAATGCGTGACGCCAGCAGGTGATGTAGTTTGCTCCAAGCTGCCCAACCAAGACGAATCCTGTATTCCACTTCTTCGGAGGGGTCAAGGGGAAGGGAAATTCTCCCGCCGAGATATGTGGTAAACTCGACAGCATTCTGAAAGCATGAGTATAAAGTTTGGCGAGATATTTTACACATATCATAAACGTATGGTACTACATCAACTGGCAAAATAAGATGTTTCACTAAAATAGCCAACAAAACAAACAGGGTGTGTTGAGGTTAAACTACGTTATGGTAGGGTGCGCACTACGTTTTCAAAGTATGGTTCAGGGGGCATTCAGTTGCCGGGCACATTTCGGTCCAGGGGGAGTTCGGCAGCCGGGTCCAAGTTCGGACCAGGAGGAGCAAGATAGCCGGCCCCAAGTTCGGTCCAGGGGAAGCTCGGTAGCTGGCTCCAAGTTCGGTCCAGGGGAAGCAAGATAGCCGTCTCCAAGTTCGGTCCAGGGGGAGCTCGATAGCCGGCTCCAAGTTCTGCCCAGGGGGAGCTCGGGAGTCGGCTCCATGTTACATTATGTTGGAGAGTGTTAATCGCTACAATGAGTACTGGCTTATTCCGTTGTGAAAGGCTCGTGAGGCTGAGAGCGATCGAAAAAAATTGCCACGGAGCCACGAAGTGGCGTAGTAAGGCAAGATACAGTGCGTTCAGAAAGTGTTCGAACACGTTCCCGACATCACAAAACGCTTTTCCTGCACAGCATCGAAAATCGAAACATAATTTGGTAAAAAAATGATCAGAGGAACCAAATTATTGAAAATCTGAATAGATAAACCTAATTATGAAAAATCTGAATAGCGAAACCTAATTTGGAAAAATCCGAACAACGAATCAAAATTAGGCAACTTTGCGCAAAAGGGGTGAGCTGACGCGCAGGAGGTAGGGACCACCGAACCGTGTTTAAAGCCGGCATTTAGGTAAGGGTGCAGTGAATCCTTTCTGTATTTTTTTACGTTCGCGGGAATTCAAATCGTGAAAACCATGTTTTTCGCGCATAACTTTTTTGCCACCCCCCGGGACAACCCTATTCTTTGTGCCATTCTATTCAGCAACACCAAGCGCATCGTTGTATGGGTAGATTGGGAATATCCCTCCCAGCCGTTTTTTGCTATGAGCTTCCAAACTTAGGGTAAATTCAGTGTCTTCGCAGTAAAAGCGCCATAGTTCTTTCCAGACCCCCCGGGACAAGTATGATCTATTCGGATCCTGATTCTACATCATCTTGCGCATCTAAATTGCGGAAATGAAGAGGAAATGCTCCCGGCCGTTTTTTGCAATACTGTTTCGCAATTCGACGAATTTCCGCTGTCTACGGCTGTATTACGCCTGGTTCTTTCAATGCCTATTTTTCCTTGATAATGGAGGTACCTACAATGCATGCTCTACAACATATCATAAAACTAGCGTTCTACGTTTTGTTTTCGACATGCTGTAATCAAAATAAAATCGGTCATTCAATAATTCCTCGCTTGCACTTATTGATCGTAGTTCAGACTGAGTATATACAACAATTCGTGGCTGATGCCTTGTTGAAGGCTACCAGCTATCAAAAACAAATCTAGTAATTATACTAAATTATAGGGGAACTAAAAACGACTGATCTGACTCAGCGAAGTCTAGTTGACCCAGCGTACAGAACGTTGCGGTCGCGCTAAAAGAGCTTCATGGCTACAGAAAAGTACCCTAATTGTAACGCAATTTGTTAAATGATAATAGAAATTGCGTGAATTTAACTATGAAAACAATGATTCTCTAGATCGTCAGCAGCCAACAATGATAAAAATGGAATTTTAGATTTAGTTTCATTGCGCCTTTGGGGGTCCCTAGCAGGAGGTGCGTTTTCAATTTCGAGTGCGTATTGCACATTTTCACTGTTTTCTTCGATTTTCAGCAAAGTTATCGATTATATTATGTCGTCGTCATTCAATATTTGTAAGCAGGTTAGTTCGCTTTCTTTCAAAATGCCTTTCAGCTGGACCAGGACAATTTTAATGTTAGTGTATATTTAAATAGACTGAGAGGAGGATATCGATTTGCGAGGTGAGTATTTTCCTTGTCCAATAATATATTCTTTCCAGAGATTCCTAATAGAATGGATCGTCTCTGGTCGACTTATCGATCACATAAACTTCAAGTATACTTACGCTCGTTGAAGTGCGCATGCATGTTAGCCTCAAGATATCCATTCATTGAACGTTCGCACCCCCCCCCTTTCTCCGAACCTTTCTAGACCCTGTAGCTACGCTATTTTATCGTTTCAGTTACTATTTTACTCAATAACCACTCTTCTACTGGAGTAATTACACGACATCACTTCGTAGGAAGCATTTCTGTCATTTGTACTATTAAATCGTTCCGTTGCCTATAAATTAATCGAAGCATAATTTGGTTGGATCGAAGCATAATTTGATAAAAATTTGACCCCAATTGTGGCGCAAAATTTTCCAATTTTACCCAAATCAAGGTTCGATTTTTGTAAATTATCTTTCGATTTTCGATGCTGTGTTTGTAAATCATGTTTATCGTTGTCATTTTCTCACTAGTTTATTTTAAAAGGGGAGAGATGTTAGCCAGCTTCATACTATCATACTATCGATTAGCCAAAAGATTGAGCCCTAGGAGATAATTTTTAGTATTTCATGATTGAAAAGAGTAAATCATGACACTCTTTTCATCGTCTACTGCCCATCATGAATAAAAAAACTCATTTTCTAGCATAAGCGCAGTTTGACAAGCTCCAATTGTTATTCCTACTTCTATCTTCCAAATCAAATAGGGTGTAGTATAGTTATAAAATACGATCATGAACATGTAAGCAGTACGAATAACTTTTTTCCACAGTACTAACCTGCGAATCTGTGTTTATGCGAGATAACGAGTTAATTAAAGAATTTTGACGGTGAAAGGAGTGACATATTTTAACCATTGCAATTATAAAATGCCACAAAATATCTCGTATTTTTTAAGTCTTGTAGTGCATACTCTTCATCCTCAATAAATACAACCACAAAAATGGTCGACAAATTAGTTGAGCTCGTTTTATACCGTCAATTTCAATATCTCTGACCTTGTCTTCATCCCGTTCTTCTTCAACTTCAACAGCAGCCTTATTCAGTCCTCCAAATGCATCGATTTTCACGGGCCCTCGCTTCTTCTTCATTTCTTCTTTCTGAAATATACCTTATACCATGACCTACTAACAAATAAATAATATCAATCCCGCTGCTTTGTTATGTGGTGATAACGTGCAACC
Organism: Pristionchus fissidentatus; assembly: GCA_036245785.1. Taxonomy (NCBI): domain Eukaryota; kingdom Metazoa; phylum Nematoda; class Chromadorea; order Rhabditida; family Neodiplogasteridae; genus Pristionchus; species Pristionchus fissidentatus. The sequence continues at coordinate 9,071 of BTSY01000198.1, forward strand.
ATAGAGCTAATTTTAATTCCATAATTGATATTTTTAGTATACCTCTCCACTCTTTCCTTCCTTCTTCAACCGTTTCTCCTCTCTCTTCTTCTCTTTTTCCGCTCTCTTCGTTGCTTTCTTCTCAAGTTTTCTCCGTGCTTTCTCAGCGAGTTTCTGAAAATGTTGAATACTAGACGAAAATTTCCACTTTGAGAAATGCTGGATAATGTATATCGCAAAAGACAAAGAAAAGAACCTTCTCCCACTCCTTTGGTTTAGCGATGTCCTCGATATCGTCTTCCTCTACCACATCATTTCCTCGATTGATTGCACAGGCAGTTGGCAGAGACAATTTGGATCCCTCTGCGCAGAAAAAGACGACAAGGATCGAACTAATTAAAACAATTTAACGAATAATAATGACAAGCTCATCTTACTCACCTTCACTGCCTTCTCCCTCATCCTCCTCATTACCGAAGAATCCTCCTTCTTCGACAATAGACACTACCGGATTCTGAACAAGTATTTATCACTTTGAACACACAACTGAAGGGGGAAACCTTGACTGGAGCTGAGATTCCCTTGGTTGGATTCTTGACGAGAATTCCCGATGGTCTCGTCTCGTCTTCAGAGTTCTCCGACTCACTTCCAGAATCAGACCCGTAGTCGACGAGTCCCAGCATGGACGGTTACTCAAATAGCATAAACCGATTAAGATAAACGCAGTAAATAAATGCATTCAAACGTTTAATTGTTTCCACGGCGGACAGAACCCCGACCCGAGGGTAAAAGTCGAGGCGAGAAAGTTTCCACCAAAAAAGTGGGCGGGTTTAGGCGATAAAAGTGTGCACCTTCAATGGTCACGTGCGCGTAATTTTCCCGCAATTTTCAAACTCGCTGCGCGCCAGCCGAAATTCAAATTCGGTTAGCGCGAATTTAAATTTTTGCAGTCTTTGCAGCTCGAAAACCCTTATTCAGGAATTCAAAAATCAGGGATTCAAAAATTCAGGCAAATATCAGGTTTGAACCTCACTGTTTGAATTTAAAATGCTGACGTTCAGTCACCCATTTCCTAGCCATGGAATGTTAAGTTCAGTCGCTTTTTTGCCTGCCGTGTTGTTTCGGAAACCGACACTTGACATGCGCCTCTGACACTAATTCTGCGTCTACCAACGTATGCTAGCGCGTTCCAGTCTTCACTTTATGACATCAAGACACAGATTGAGATGTATTCTAGTCAGTGAAATCATGAAAGGAATTTATATTATCAGGGAACGAATATTGGGAATTGAGAGTGGAGAACTTTATCGAGACTACGGAGTACAAAGAGGGAACGAAGTCAAATTTGGCGTGACCTCTATCTACACACTCTATCACCACTATCACTCTATTCTGCCAAAGACGTTCTAATCAATTCTTTCCATCTTTGGCTCTAATTCAAAGTTTTAGTCATGAACCTATTTTGCTAATTAAAGGATTTTTGCGCCACTTCAACTTCTTCATTTCTTTCTCCTTATCAGATAGTGATAGTGATAGGTCAGAGAAAGGGAATCAATTCATTTCCATCACGCCATTCTATAGCGTATATTTTTCTCGTTTTGATCAGTCGCTCGTCATACTATTCGCACTTTTCGGACACTGCGGTAGAGATAATAGAACATAGAAATAATAGAACAGTTTGATTAACTTACGCATGACGCTACCGTAATCCAACGCTTTCCTTCGAAGGACTGATCAGTGAATACTTTGAGACTCTTTCTCAGTTGTTAACTCTTATTCTCAGTTGTGTCCTTCTTATCACTCGTCTGTCACTCCATACACGTTTTAATCTAGTTTTTCTCAGATGGATCGTCTAATGTTCATCTGTGAGAACTGGGAGACCATAGGCAACTACATTCTTCACAAGTACAAAGCTCATCATCACATTCTAGCAGCCATCAAAGGGCTTAGAAATGGACTTGTGTAAGTTACAGAACTCCTTCGCGTCACTCCTCAGTACTTTCACAACGTGACTCATTTCCAGATACGGTGCCCGAATTCGCGCCCCACACGCTTTGGTTATGGTATTCCTATTCGGAGAAGGAACGTGAGTACTGTACCTTTCCCTCATTAGGAAACGGATACTCAAATGACCTCCAGAATCGAGAGGGGGATGGTAATCGTCTCTCGGGGAGAGACTCTCTCCAAGCGGGCGCGTGGTGTCTTGGCTAGCGTATTTGCTTGTCTATCAACTCCACGAGGGTTCGATCCCCGGCGGAGTTGAGACTCTTGCTGAGATCACACTTCCCGTTTCACAACATTTTCGTCTCATTTTGGTGGGAAACGGAGAAAATTCAAATGTTGGATACCGTAGATGCTCGAAATGTTTTTCCACTAATTCCTTTTCACTTTGTATCATTCTTTGACTTGTAGAAGTCCCAAATTAGTTTAAAATTCATTTTTTAGATTCATCGAAAAATTGCGTACAATCTTCAATCTAACGAAGACCCATGCAATTAATCTAGCGAAATTCGTGTTCGGATACAAATTCGTAAAAGGAATGCTGGAAAAATCTGCTGGCGAGTCAAAGGTATCATAACTTCCATCTTATGGTTAGCACTTTTGATGATTTATATCCAATCAATTTCTTCAGGAATGGCATGCAGCAGCTGCAGCTGCAGCAGTTGGATATTGGGTATTCGGAGAGAATAACTCGGTCAATATGCAGGTAAATCTCAACTGATCCTAACTTACATTTAAAATTTTTTTTTCTAGATTAATCTCTATCTTCTCTCTCGAATCACCGTTGGATTCGCTAAGATGACAGTACAACAACAAGTCGTTCCTCAGCCATGTTAGTTGCACATTTTTTTAGTCATACAACTATCATAATCAGACATTTAAACCTTTTTAAACATGCATAACTCGTATTTTAATTACTAAATACTACTTCTTTGTGTACAGTAATCTCTTTAGCTTTCCCTGTCTTCCCTCTCTTCGCTGCATTTGTGTGGGGAGTAGTACTCTGGATGTTCGAGTATCACGAGGGAGTTCTACAGCCTTCACTTCAGAAAAGTATGCAGTATCTTTACAGGTACGCAGTCTCCCATATTTAACTGATCGACAAAGATCAGATAGTTAAGTAAGACATTTGAACAATTGCAGAGACAGCAACTGGTGGTCTGACATTCGTACTTTCCTCCTCCGCAACAAATAGAAACATTCTCCTATCTCGACGCTACCGTAACCATAACTATTGTAGATTCAGCACGTTGAAAGTGCTTCACACGTGCGAACAATATATTAGATGTATTTCCAATTCAACTGAATGTGTACAGATGCAATTATATGCGATAAATATCAAAGCAGAACCTGTTTATTCGGATTTTATTATTTCCAAAATAAAGGCTGATTGGGAATGGGAGGGGGTATAGTTTAGCGAGAGAAGATGGCCTACGATGAGAAAAGGGAAAAAAGACTACGGAAATTGATGAGAATAAATCCGATATGTCTTAGCCGATGCGACCATTGTGATCGAAAGAAGAGATGCTAGGGGGAAATGAATACACAATCAATCAATCATATGATTTACCTTGTTAATCTTCTAATCGATTTATGATGACTGCATAGGGAAGGCATAATCTTCTAAAGACATACCGAAGCGAGACGAGACTAAAGATCAAAGATCAAACGGGGGACTGGGAAAGGAAAGGGGAGAAAGTGAGACAACCCGCAAAGCACACAAAATCTGCACAAGTTTGCCAACCACACGCTCATACATGCAAAATAAAGTGAGAAATGGAAAATGGGAAAGAATCCAAGATAAAATGAGAGATAAAAAGCAGATGAATGGACTGTCAATCGATAATCGAATCAATTATGAACATGTGATCAGTTAAATTGGAAGAGATAGAAGACAGGGGATAGAAATATGATCTGACTATTCGTCTCTAGACGATCCATTGAGAGTAAAAAGGGGCAAAAGAATGAAGCCGAGATGTAAATGAAAAGGGGGAAAGGTTCATAGTTCAGTGAAAAGCCAATCACGACAAGATTAATGTAATCTACAGATGATAGCGAATACAAGAATATGAATAACAACAAACGAAATAGGTTTGAAACGATCGGTAGAAGAAGAAAACTGAGCTGTGTAGTACAAATGTAAATATTGTAAAATGGGCAGAAAGTAGTATGAAATACGATGAATAATGAGGGTGGAAACACTGCGGGTTTGATTGAGTCTAGGGCAAGAAGGGAACCGGGATGGAAGAAGAAAGGAAGGAAGGGATGGATAGTGTCTCTCAGAGGGGTCGAGGAGGGGCAGATGCACGATCCACCCTACGTGACGATGGAATAGAAGGAGAAGGAAGAACCTTCACAGGAACTCCCTTTGATGATATCGATTGATCAGGAGTTGAGAGAGAAGAAGAAGAGATAAGAGGAGGACGAGAAGCTGCTGATTTAGATGGAGATGGGGGAGCAGCAAGAGATGCACCTTAATGCAATAGGAGTTAAATCGAGGACAGTGACAACAATACAGAACAGATGAGTTTATCACTACATATTTTATTTACTAGTTACGCTCAAAAACATGTATTCATTTTTCTGGTATTTCTTCTTGAAAAAGGAGGCCAACGTAACTATTCACAAAATATGTTTCGGCAACCTCTTTCTTTGTATAAATTGAAAATTGAGGATATGAGAAAATAGATATAAATAAAATATAAAAATGATTTTAAACTAGACAAAAATTAAAATGAGAACAATTTGGATTTACTAATGTGCTATGTTAGAACGCAATTTTTCCTACAACAACATACTCGGAACTTCATCTGCACCATTGAGAATATCAAAATCGAATATCTAATCAGATTTCAAATTTTCTGCTGTCCCGCATTTGCTCGAGTTTCTAGAGTACGGCCTGATATGCCACTCCTATCATACCTTGTGGTGGTGGACTAGCGGGTAGTGAGAGGGAGGAAGGAGGAGGTGGAGGATGTCCAGTAGAGGCAGTAGATGGTCTCGTCCCTCTCATTTGTCGACGAGTCAAACAAACTTGTTCGAATTCTCGTTGGTGTTTCTCACGCAATTCGTCCAATTCGTGTTGATGTCTGTAGATAAACACATTCAATTTCAACCCACTACAATCAATCGATATTTCAAGAGTCTACAGTAGTCTGTCCTCTCACCTCGCCACAATCAATTTGATCTCCTCATCATCTTCCAATTCAGGATCCACTTCATAGTAGAACTGTAAAGGTGATACATTTAAGAGACCATCCACGAGAGGCTGGGGCGCTGGAGGAATATCGACGAATGGCTTTTTTGCAACCGATGCCAATAACATGGCGGTGAAGTCAGTACCCCGAAAGCTGATATTAGGCCAAGTAACTAAGAAAGGTTCTGGGTCCCGCACCGAAAAGTTACAGTAACCCCACCTTCCGATATCGATTTTTTCGAAGTTTAAAAAGTTAAGTTTTTATAGGTTTCTTTTTTAGATGTGTTTCGCGAAAAAAATAAAAATGAAAATACTTTCGAAGCGATCTGACAACGATAAAGGCTCGAAAATTTGAATTTTCAACGTTTTTTGACCGTCCTGGAAAAAAAATTGGCAAAGTGTCAACAACGATTTTGCGATTTTCGGAATCCTTGTTTAAAGTTACATTAGGAGGCATACTTCACTTAGCCTTCTCAGAGTGCGCTACGTCGATATAAGGGGGTAAATCGGCCGCTCTTATGGCACCCTGGAGCATTGCTGGCCATATTTCTGACCCTGATTGCGAAATAGCAAGTCTACCAAGTGGTATATTATTTGCCTACAGTGCCGCGCACATAATCGATACGAGTATTTCATCATTGGGTGAAAAAAAATTTCTACATTTTTTTAAAACCATGTTCATAGGATTTTTCGAAAAAAAATTTTTTTTCGAAAGTCTTTCAATGTGTTTGAAATTTGTTCAGCAGATATAATACATTATTTGTGCTCCATATTTGACAATGAACATCGCAGTATTTGACCATAATGATATAGTGATAAAAAATACACAAAGTAAAATTCAAAATATACATATTGTTTCTTGTATTTAACAGTATTTAACACTTTTATTGTGAAATACGGTGATCGATTACTGTACATCAGCTAAAGAACAAATTTCAAACACATTGATCGACTTTCGAAAAAAATTTTTTTTCGAAAAATCCATGAACCCGGTCATGATCGAAAAAATGTAGAAATTTTTTTCACCCAATGATGAAACACTCGTATCAATTATGTTCGCGGCACAGTAGGCAAATAATATACCACTTGTTAGACGTGATATTTTGCAATCAGGGTCAGAAATATGGCCAGCAATGCTCCAGGGTGCCATAAAAGCGGCCGATTTACCCCCTTATATCGTCGTAGCGCACTCTGAGAAGGCTAAGTGAAGTATGCCTCCTAATGTAACTTTAGACAAACATTCTGAAAATCGCAAAATCGTTGTTGACACTTTGCCATTTTTTTCCAGGACTGTCAAAAAACGTTGAAAATTCAAATTTTCGATCCTTTTTTAAAAAATATTTTCATTGTTAATATTTTCGCAAAATACATCTAGAAAACATATAAAAAATTACTTTTTTAAAAATTCGAAAAAATCGATATCGGAAGGTGGGGTTACTGTAACTTTTCGGTACGGGACCCAGACACTTAGTTACTTGGCATAATATCAGCACTTCTGATGTACACTTCACCAACGAGTTATTGGGATAGATTGTAAAAAAACCATCCGTGGGGTATGTCCGGCTTCTCGTGGATGGTCTCTTAATATAAAGATTAAATTCCAATAAGTTCAGAAACCCAAGCCCGGAAAAGAATCCCCAGAATAGAATATAGATATGTGTATGCTATAATGGACCGGGATGCGAAAGCAACAAAGATAGACAAGCTTGCATTCTTCTATGAGCACTACTACTGCACAACACAAAATACAACAGCCCTCACCTCAAAGTGTCCTTCACTACTAGGAGGAAGACTTGGAAGTGGTTGAGTGAGAGTTGATAATACTTCCGATCTCTCCATTCTCACTCCTCCCATTGTCTCTCGAGCTATTCTCTGCACTTCTTCCACTTCTGCATAGTTCCGGAATATCGCGATAGTCTCATTGTCTTCTTCCATTTCTTCTTCTTCTCGTCTCTCCTCTCCTTCTTCTCCATCATCTTCACTCCACATCAATTCTTCTTCATCCAAATTGAGTCTTCTCTCTTCTCTACTCGTCTTTCTACTCCCTCCTCCTCCTCCTTCTTCTTCTGGAGGGGGAGTTCCCACACAAAACATCTTCTTGCTCTGAGTTGCTGTTCCCAATGCAGACGAGAGCATCGAATCGAGTTCACTCAGATTGGCAATGGAAGGAAGAGCAGCGAGAGAGATGGGACGAGCGACTGACGATGATCCATCGGGAGGAGCAGGAGTTGAACTGCCAGATGTGACTGGAAGGGGCGGAGCCAGCTGCACAGATGAGACGACGGGAGCTGCAGGGTGCTGCAGCTGCTGCACCCTCACATTCATCATCTATGGAAGAGAGAGTGGGAGCAAGTGAGAGAGCAGAATGAGAAGTTGGAAGAGAAGTGAGAAGAGCAGATGATGGAGTGGGAGTTGATTGCTGAAGAGAGAGAACCACTTCAGAGCACTCATTAGAATCACTGCCAAAAGAGAAGAGAGAGAGCGAGACTACGGTAACACTCTACTCTCTCAGTGTGACGGTGTGCAAATCATACAAATTACAGCCAGGTTTGATTTACAGTGCAGCAAAGGATAGGATTAAAGCGTGAGCGGATTGAACACTTCGACAATTTTATGATTCACACACCGCGCATCAAGCAGTCTGCATACACTACTATGCAACACGAGGTTACTGTAACTACACTACGACATATCGATTGAATGGATGTAGAGAAACGACGAAGTGGACGACATGTACACAAGTACAACCAGACGACATCGTTTCCTTTATGGTGCGTTTATTGTCGCCTGACCCCTCATATTGAGCGGTCAGAATGGCAATTCTGACCCCTCAGAACGACCATTCTGACCCTCCCAGGATGATCATTCTGAGGGGTCAGAATGATAGTTTGGGGGTCCACCTCGTCTGACCCCCCAGAATGACCGCTCTGACCCCTCAGAATGATCGTTCTGAGGGGTCAGAATTATCATTCTGACTGCTCAACTTGAGGGGTCAGGCGACAATAAACGTACCATTATCGGCTATGTGGATAGAGAGAAAGTGACTGACTAGGAACTATGAAGAAACTATGGCAAGAACATCTACAGTAATCAGAGTGATCACATACCGTAACTTCCGACTGTAGATCATGATTAGATAGTGATCGATTGGGTGTTGCTCGTCCATTGATGTGCAGTGAATCTCCAGATGGAACGGGAGTTTGTTCTCGATGGGAATCAGAGTGGATAACCTGCAGAGGGAGAGAGTTCATCTTCATTCCCTCCCCCCTCCCCATCCCCTCCTCTCTTCTTCTCTCTCCTCACCTTCTGTAATGCACTGGCCAATCCAGGCAGTGTCTCCACATGCATCACTGCAGCTGCACTACTCTCCCTCTCACGATCTCGATCTTTATCCTTCTCCACACTACGATCATCGTCCTCCTGCAATCACTCATCATTCATCCCCCTTCTCTGTACTCAATATGAGTCCTCATCTACAGTAATCCCTCTCTTCTCCCTTCTACCGTATCCCTTTTTCTCCTCTCCTCACCTCTTCATCACCGGTTGTTTCTCTCTGTTGTTGACTTGAGAGTGCAGCCAATTTCTCGCTCAATTCACTCAGATTGTTAGTGTGTGGCATAAACTCCGATTGAATGAGTGAGGGAGTCACTGGTTGAGATGAGGAGACAACTCCCACTGCAGCTGCTGCTGCAACGGCTACTCATTTAACAACATTTCTTTCCATTCGTTGTCTTGATTGAAACGATGAACTATTTACAGTATTTTTGATTTACAGTATTATCTAATTTCAGTAATCAATAGCTATTTCGTCTCACTCACCCGTCAACGGTACCATACTGGCCGATGGAGTCATCGTTGCACTCTCTGTCGTCTTGATCGTCGATGCAGCAGCTGCAGCAGTCGTCCCAGTCGATGGAGTAGCAGTTGACGTCGTCGCTCCACTCACCTCACAAATAATATTCATTATTTCTCTGATATCTTTATTCTTCTTCTCACCTTTCTCAAATCATTCTCCAATTTGAGTAGTGCATCGATGGTCGTCGTTGTTGTGTGACTCACACTCGGATGAACTGCACTCGACGTCGTCCCTCCATCCACTGCATCCGCTCCTGCAGCAACTGCAGCACTTGCAGCAACTGTCTGCTGTGGCTGCACCAGACTAGTGATGGATGCAGTGGACGCCGATACAGCAGGAAGGGTCGGAGTTGCTGCAACTGCTGCGGGAGCTGCGACTGTCGCAGTGGTGCACGCAGGAGCTGCAGATGCTACTGCCTGCACTTTGAATCGACCCGCTGCTGAAGGAATAGAAGGAGTGACTGAAGGAGATATCGAAGGAAGAGTGGAGGGAAGAGTAGAAGGAATGGCAGATGAAGTAGTAGTGGAAGAGGAAGAAGAAGGAGGAGGAGCATGAGTCGTATTAGATGGAGACAATGACACTCCAGTACCAATCGACGACATCTGAAATACATTGTCATCATCAACCATATCAACTACAGTACTCCTTCCTCCACTTACCGTAGTCATGGTGGAAGTTGTTGATGCAACAGTGGCAGTCGATGTGGTAGAGTGTGATACGGATGAGAGTACTGTCACTCCCGTTCCATGAGAATGGATCACAGCAGGAGTCTGCTGCAATTAATGAGCATTAATTACAATACTTATATCCACCATTTCCATTACAATTCGATTGATATACAACACGACAACATTGTCTACTCTATCTCTCTTCACAACAGACATCGAGAGCGACGGCCGATCGAGTCACACTGAATCTCGACTTGATCGGTGCTGCTGAGGGAGGAGCTGCAGCTGCAGTAGATGCGGCTCCCTCGGCCACAGCTGCAGCTGCTGCAGCAGCCGCTTGCTGCAGATACAGAGGTTCACGACACGCCCCTTCCCCCTTGGACGCCCTCTCACCTGTTCAGCATGTCGAGTAGGCAGACTGGCGATTGTTCCATGTGGGGGAGAGGAGGAAAGAGGAGGATGGGAGAGTCCCGTCATAGTGACAGTCACTGGTTGGGAGGGAGTGGATGCCCCTTGGACAGGACTGTTCGTGCCTCCTCCAGTCCCTGTCCCTCCACATTCTGCTGGAATGACAATGGAAGGGTCGAGCATCGTCTGCATTCTCATTCCAATGCAATGGTCCGGCTTCTCACGAACCAACTGAGAAGAAGGAGAGATTACTTCACTCCATCCATCCTCTCTATCCTACCTGAATAACCTTCTCGAGTAATTGCTCGACACTCTTCATGTGAACTTGCCAGAGACAATCTTGATTCAACTGCAACATCAAATATATCAATTGAGGGTGCACAATATATGTGAACTCACTAATTTCTCCGATATAACTTGAGGTTGATCTGATTCGGGGGCGAATTGAAATGTGACTGTTTTGTGTGCAGTATCGAGTCGACACGAAACCAACTGAAATAGATCCAAATAATCAATCAATACTCAACATACACAGCAGATTATCGACATCTGACTCGAGTAATCATATCATAATATAGTAGTCCAACTAACCGAAGCAGTTTCTCCTTCCTTCCTATCAATTCGTAGTATCTCAACAGCCACTTTCCTCTTTGGCTTCGTACTCTTTCCCTTCTCAGTTGCATCTCCCGTCGGAGTTGTTGCAGTCACAGGAGAAACACCTGCAATTAATCAAATGGTGCATCCACTAATTCTATCACAATACATTGTAATAATAATACGATCGAACATAATTTTTTTTATAAATAGTAGTTAGTATTATTGCTTACCACTGGATGCGACAATGGTTCCTTCATTAAGATGTTCCAGAGTGTTTGGAGGGAGTATCGAACTTCCTTTCTCATCTCCAATCTCTTTCTTCTCTGCTGCTTCTCGACGAGCTTTGATCTCTTCTTTCACTTCTTGCTCCTCCTCAAAATACAAAGATACTAGAGCATATTTCAATTTAATAACAATGTAAATACCAACAAATAAAATGAATTGTTCAAATATTTTTTTGCCTCCTCACCTTTAGTCTCTCTTCTTCATCTTTTTGTCTCTTCAATTCCGCTTGTCTAAACTCTCGATCTCGTTTGAATCCATCCACCTGCAATCTCTCACTTCTTTCATCCACTACTCATTCCATTCCAACGATCTCACAATCATTCCAATCCCATCCTCTCACCTTATCTTTAATCAACTTCGTAATCAATTTGGTGTCTTCATCAGGAATATGCTGCTGTTCGATCATCTGTTGCACTACCTTCAATATTCATCTCTCATTTCATTCACTTCTTCTATTTCGTCATATTTGTATTCCGAGTCACTCAATCCTATTCACCTCTTCAGCAGTATCATTCTCTATGTCGAATGCGAATTGCAATCCCTCATTCTCTTTGAATCTGTATTGTTTCCTCTTCTTTTCATCGAATACTCGCAACTGCATTTGTATCTGAAACAGGGGCGTTTACACAGTGAACATCACTACTCCAACTCGTCATCTCTCACAATTAGTGTCCTCTCCTCACCTCACTGTTCAATTCAGCCAAATCGACGTCTCTGTTCTTAATCTCCACTCTTATTCCAATCAATTCCTCAGGAGTGAAGAAGTCATCGACAAGCAATTGCTTCACTGTCGATCTTTCCTCTCGACGAAGACGAGTGCAACTGAATTAGACTCACATCAACACTAGTCAATATACTTGTAACGATATCCATAAATTCTTCTCAATACTGCAGGTAATAACAAAAAGAAAATTTTCACACAAACCGATCAATAATTTCCCGTATTTCCGGATACTGCTGCGGAATTCGATTGAAACACTCGGGTTTGACTCCCTGCAATCGATCGACTCATCTAAAGTATCCCCCATATCTCTTTCTACTTACCGTAGTGACCTTCCTGTATATCTGGGCGGGGAATTGGCACTCCGAGTATGGATATTCACCCGTCACCATCTCCAATAGACACATTCCGAATGCGTAAACATCGACACTCTCATCGTACATCTCTTCGTACATTTCGGGAGCCATGAACTCAGGAGTTCCTGAGATATAGGACAACTATATTGATCGATCCCCTCAATTTTACATGTCCACTGTTTCATTGAACCTCATCATTTTGGGGAGGAAACCATAAACCTCTGTTATCGCTTATGACAGGTATCACCAGAGATTGCATGAGGCCGGGAAAAACTTTCAAAAAATATTTTTGATTTCGATCAAAATTTTATATAGGACTATCCTAGGGACAAGAATTTCATCCATCGATGTCTCAGATCTCAAAGCCGGCTTTTAGGAAATCCACGGCTCTGAGGCCGGAATCGTTGTAACTTACTTCAAAATGGTCGTAGAAACTTGTGCTCCGGCTCAAAAAAATGCAGAAAAATATGGCGAACATTTCTTGTGTTGAAAAGAAATTGTGAAATCTGCATCTGGAAATGTTGTCTTGAAAAAATTTAAAAATTACCATTTTAAAAATTTAAAAGTGCCTTCAGGTGGACGAAGTGAACGCACTGGCTATGATATTTTGAAAGAGCAACTCAAACTGTGTCAGAAAAAAAATATTAAACTGAAAGATTAGGAGGGCCCCTCTATCGAAAAACCGCTTTGAAGTTGTCAAAATCAAAATTTTTAGTTCCGATTTTTGTAATATAAGGACTCGGTTAAGCTCAAAATGTTTGGAGTAATATTCCGAACATCTTTCGTGTTCAATGCTTCCTTATTAGGTTTCAAATTTAACATGCAAAAATTATTTATCTATATGATATTCCGAAAAATGACACTAAAAGGATAAATCTATTAAACAGTAAGTTACTTTCAACGAAGGACATCAAAGTATCTCCCGATTGAGGTTTTAAGTTTTGAACGTTGTAGGAGCGTTGTTCGGAATATTACTCCAAACATTTTGAGCCTAACCGAGTCCTCCTATCACAATTTTGAAATGAGATAAGTTAAAGCAGACATCAAAACCGGATTTTTCCTATTATCCGGTTTTCGGTCAATTGAACCTAGCCATACATTTTACGTTCCCTAGTAATGTATATTTACACTTTTAACATCGTTTAGACCAGCTTTTAGTGATTTTTCACCTTATATTACAAAAATCGGAAATGAAAATTTCGATTTTGGCACATTCAAAGCGGTTTTTCGATAGAGGGGCCCTACCTAATCTTTAAGTTTAATATTTTTTCTGACACAGTTTGAGTTGCTCTTTCAAAATATCATAGCCAGTGCGTTCACTTCGTCCACCTGAAAGCACTTTTACATTTTTAAAAAGAGAATTTTTCAATTTTTTCAAGACAACATTTCCAGATGCAGATTTCACAATTTCTTTTCAACACAAGAAATGTTCGCCATATTTTTCTGCATATTTTGAGCCGGAGCACAAGTTTCTACGACCATTTTGAAGTAAGTTACAACGATTCCGGCCTCAGAGCCGTGGAATTCCTAAAGCCGGCTTTGAGACCTGAGACATCGATGGATGAAATTCTTGTCCCTAGGATAGTCCTATATAAAATTTTGATCGAAATCAAAAATATTTTTTTGAAAGTTTTTCCCCAAGGTCTTCTTTTCATGCAATCTCTGGTGATACCTGTCTTATCAAACAATGGCAACATTTTGACTTCACTCGACCCTTTCAACATTCCCAAATCCATTGTGTCGTCTACATTGAGAATAACAAACAACGAGGAAGAATTGATCCATTCGATCTCCACTATCCGATTAATTACACAACACATGTGTCTCTATCAGAAAGTCGCACTCACGAGGGTTCACGTGAAGAGTCGCTTCCCCCCTTCCCTTCCCTCCCTCTCTCTCTCTCTTCTCTTTTCTCCTCACTCATTGTCAGTCACCCGACCAGTCAGGGAGAAAAGTGGATCAGAGTCAGTCAGAGAATCAGAGGAGAAACAATGTACTGTCGCACCCATACATAAATGTGATCATTTGTTCACCTCTACATATTTCATATGGTCACTTATATTAAGTAAGTAAGTGAAATAACATCGTGTCCCTGAGCAAAACGAGGCAAAAAAATTCGCTGACGCGTGTGGAAAATATATAAAAATTTCAGCAAAAACACTGAGTGCCCCTGATTCATTAGTTACGAACAAGTACTGAGGGAGCCACGGTTAGGATCAGCGCAGAATTGGCATATTCAATACGGCGCAGAGCTGTGCGGCAAGGCTCTTGCCGGTTGCCGGACTTTCATTGCAGGCAAAGGCATACATGGGCAGCAGGGGGCAGGGGCTATGTGCAAATGGGAGCTGGGATTTTTCGGGGGCAGTGTGCAAAAGCCAACATTGAGAAAATTGGAGAAAAAAAAACGAAAAACTTGCAGGCGAGAAGGCAAGACGACGGCAGTCCGCCTTAACTTAGCTAAGGTAGTTCTTTCAGGTGGGCATTAATTTTTCTTCCCTGTTATGCCTTTGCCGCAAAGGCATCGAATTTCGGAATCGAATCTTTGGGAATAAAATATAGAAAAGTGAAGAAAAATCAAAATGCACCATAATAATAATTTATTGGTTATCTGAATTTATCTTTTCAAAAGTTTCGAAGAAATAATCAAAAATCTGTCATATCTGTTAATTTTATTGGATTTAGTTGTTGAAATTCGTGAAGACATTTATTTAAAACATCTTCATTTTGAGCATTGTCGAATTTTTTGCCGAAATTACCGAATTAGTTGCCGACAATTGTCGATTGCCACCCCCTTGCCGCACACCCCTGATACGGTGGGCTTGTGTACACATTTGTTACTTTAGTGGCCACTACCAAAACGACAAGTAATCGAACACTTCGTGGAATGGAATTAAAATAGGAGAGCTCCTGCTAGAACCGTTGAAATTTTTTAAAAATTATTTAAACCCACCGATAACGGATTTGGCGAAACTCTTGTTCTTGAGAGTGGCCAATCCAAGATCACCGATCTTCACTGAACCAGTTGTACCCGTGATGAAGATATTATCACATCTGAAAACGATTATGATATGTTCATTACATACAACACTTCGACTGAATATGTCTTGCTCTTCTCTTCATTCAATCGTCACTTGAGATTGAATGAAACTCACTTGAGATCCCTATGTATCACAGGGGGATTTCTCGAGTGCAGGAATGAAAGTCCCTTGAGAATCTGTCGACACCACGACTTCAGAACCTGCAACAACTCCTCCAAATGGCACGACAAATCGATAATACAGTACCTTGATGTTTATCCGTTTGAATCGTTTGAGATACATCTTGAGAGTTCCGGATGTCATTAATTCGGTGACCAGCACGATATATCTGCAAATAACTCACATAAAGGTTGAGTAGTCTCCCAATGGTCCTACCATGATATTCCCTAGCCTCTCCATGGTCCTATCACCATTCTCACTATTTAGCCTCCCTATGGTCCTATCATCCTTTCCCCTCATCTCCCCATGGTCCTCCTCCTCCTCCTCCTCCTCCTCCTCTCTCTCTCTCTCTCTCTCTCTCTCTCTCTCTCTCTTCTCTCCTCCTTCCATCGTGCTCGGTTGTCTCCCGTTCCTCTCCCCAAGTCAACTCTAATCTACTCGATGCACCTATGCACTCTCGTGACGATATAATCCGATTCGACCCCCCTCAATCCCTCATGAATTCAATCAATAACATTCACCCCGGTGCATCGAGGCATACAAATCAATATTACGATGGAGTGCAAGAAGTTGAATGGATCAATAGATAGATATTGATATATAACTCACTTTCTCTTTCCACTGGGATCAGATCTCTCCCAGTAGTCGTAGAATCTCACAATATTTGGATGCTGCAGTCCCTTTAACATTTCTGCCTCATCTCGGAATCTCTGTCGTTCCACCTATAATCAATCAATTATATTCATTCACAACCTTCCTATCCATGACTGATTGAGTTCTTCAAGCTCATCTACTCTCTCCACTCACTCACTTTATTCAACTT
>BTSY01000199.1:0-25098 GCA_036245785.1 Pristionchus fissidentatus
TAAGTTGAACAGTTAATAGAGAAACTACTATGAAAAATAATACAAAAATTTCATGTTCCAGGTTCGACTGGGAAGTAATGCGCCGCGTGAATCAGAGGTTTTATGTTTTTGTAGAAATCTTGCTGGAAGAAGCAGGCACGGAAAAAGTCGAGATACTGCGGCTGTTCCAGGTAAAGATATATTGTGCTACATTATTAATTTTTCAACATTTAAATAAATTATACTTGGTGAGTGAGCTACTGCCAAACTGATCTTTTATTTAGAAAAAAAGATATTTTCAATTCGCCAAAACTCAATTAAATGAAAGAACGCAAAAACTCAATAAAACAAAACTATCTTACATTTAGCTTTATCCCCGACTGCAATTTTTGTCCTTCATTTAGTAGAGGGAGTAGCACGATGCATGATCTTTTCAGCATTACCGCAACGAATTTTGCGGACACACATTCCTACTGTATAATGATGCTCCGCTTACGCCCGGCTACGTATATTGCGTGGAGAATGCGCGGAAGCGACTGAGAGAATTGAAATACTACTGTTATCCAGTTTCTGACCAGCTCAAGAAAATGAATAAGAACAGTCTGTTCGAGTTCCAAAGAGAATTCAGCTCCAATGTCACCATCAAGGTTAGTGGTGCAACAAAGCAAATTTCGTATGCCATGCGAGTATGTCAAAACGTCCCATTTTAACATGCAAATGACGTTTATGAGCGAGCCGGATGTGGCCAATATTTCAAGGAAACAACAGATTTGTACAAAGTGGACAGCGATTAACATTGCCGGTGCCTTTGTTCTACACAAGACTGCAACAAGCGTTCAAAAGATGGACCTTTAACGAGCTAATCATCTCAAACGTGAGTGTCCAACTCCAACATTTCCCGCTGCAGCACATTTGAAAGTTTTAGAACACAAATTGGAGAGATCCTTTCAATGTTTTTGCAGCTTTTGTATGTCTTCTACAGACTGAATTTATGTGATTGATTAGTCAAATTATAAATAATTTAATATTATATATTATTTTAGTTTTACGTCAACGCAAAATTTCTAAAAGACTGTGGCCGTGCCTTCCGTGGAATTTCCGTAAACATACTTCGTTTAAATAAGTTGCGTTTGGGAAGTTTTTACGATGAAGCGTAAGTATTTTTCCTAATCCTACCTTATTTATTTGTAAGAAATGACAAAGAAAACTTATCTCAGATTGCCAATATTTATTCTGAAGCTGCGACCTCAAAGCGTCTTCATAATCAACGCATTCGCATCGAACACCGACATGATATCAGCGAAATTTGTGGAAGATTTTGTCAGAACGGGACACGCTCATTACCACTTACAGTACTCCTACGAATATTTGAATTGTATAATGAAGGTGAGAATCTGTCAAAGTCTAGGGGCAGAAAGCATCATAAATTATGCTTCGTTTTACATAGGACATTTTTCTATTTGAGCATTTATATAAATTGTAGGTAGAAGTCACAGAAATGACGCAAAAAAAAGGAATAGTCGTTTCAGTGGTTGGACGTTTCCCCACCCAGCGAGTTCTTGCTCAAGATACTGCCGCTTTTTCAAACTTTCGTCCTATTTTCATGGATCATCCCCGCAGATACAATTGTAGAATTGATACAGGTATTATAACTATAAAACTATACCACCCTTCAGGATGACGAACTGTGAGCTCCTGTGTTTTAGCAAAGGCTAGAGAGCGTGCAAAAATATGAGAGGAGAAAAAGTTCATATTTTCATGTCCGGCTTATGAAGAATCTGATTGGTGTCTGGAAGTTTCGCCTTGATCAAGTTGTCTCTGAGCGGTGGATCATGCAGAATGTTGACAAGAGCGAATTTGAGGTTAGATTTTCTTCTATCATTAATAATTATCAATTTTCGAATAGGCACAGATTCCTTCAAGCAAGCTAAAATTGAGAGAGTTTGAACTAATGATCCCATTTGCACATGATTTAATAATTGTGGCTGATGTGGTGTGAAAAATCACCTAATGAATGAAATATTTGGATCATGCAATTATTGACCGTGTATGATGATATTTTTCAAATTTGCTACAAATTAGTTGCTCAAAGTGTGCGTTTCAGTGTGCGATGACGCGAAATGGATGCAGCATCTCGATTAGCGACTGCTGTGGGCGTGGCTGCAGCAGCTGCAGCAAGTGGCGAGCTGAAATCGTGCTGCCTCGAAATCTCAGCACCGTAGTAGTAATAACATTCGATGACTTGAAGGAGAAAGCATGAATGTGGAACGCCACTGTAGATGTTTAGTCGCCCAGATCTCGTCAACCTACCCTTAGCAAATTAACGTTTTGTGGTAAATTTTCTCGGGAAATTTTCTCACATTATTTTGAATTATCATGAGTCGTTTTGTTACCATTACTCAAATAATAAATTATGCGAATGTGGCGCATTTTGATTCTACATGTCTGGAGTGTCAGAGCTTATTTAGCGACTGCTTAACCGGACATAAATTCGAGGATAATAAGTATATTATATTATACTATATCACAGGTATTCTGAGAGATGGCAGCTGCCGTTTGAAAGAAAATTCATCGTGGTCGGATTCCTTTGTTACTATGATCATATGATCACCCCAGCACCCTAACTATTTCGCAATATTGTTGGGAGCCGTAAACTAATTGCCGGTTTTCTGAATTTAAAAATTCAAAAATTCATAACTTTCTTAAAAGTAATCGGAAAAGTTGGCTTAAAAAAGAAAAATAACCGCCAAAACGAGACGAACAAAATATATGTTGAGTGTGAATGGATATTACAAAGTCCTTAAGGCAAAAATTACGAAAAACTGATTTTCCGAATCAATAATGATCTACACTGAAAAATTTTCACAAATGTGCACCTTTTTTGCCAACGGAATCGGATTCGCCATTCAATTTTACCCCTAGTCTCTTGAAATAACGAAAATCGAAAAAGGTTTCTCTTCAAACGGGTCAATTGAGTATTCGTGTGTACATGATTTTCCTACTTTATCTTGTCACACATCTGGTTCAAGCGTCCGCAATTGCATCCGTTTCTGTTGAAATATTCATGTTGGATGTTCTTGTCAATACTGATAATTATCATAGAGGTTAGTTGAGCCAAAACCGGCTTTTACGGAAAAGCCGGCTCTAAACCCGGCTCCGCGCTATCTCGGCTGAAAAGGTGCTAGAATGTTGGGTTTGGGCATAAATTGTGCGCAATAATTTTCGAAACAAGTTCACTTTTGAACATATAACGATCGGAAGATGATACTAGGTCGGAAAAGTTGAAAACACAAAAAAATGAAAAATTATTAAAAAATAATTTTTTTTGCTGAAACGTTATGTCCTCTTCGCCACATTTTCCGAAGAAGTTCGGAACGTACGAGTTATTATACATATAAATAATTTTATCAGCTAAGATTTGGGGTGCCCTGATGAGTAATGAGCGGTTCAGACATAAATTACAGACGTAATTTAAACTTCCAAAACATGAAAAGATGAATCGTCTTTCTTTATCTTTAAAAGATTTTCGCAATTTGTCCTTCCACGAAATATTCACGTTGTTAGAGAGCTTTGAACCTAAGAAAAATGGTGGACCTTGTGTTTTTACAAGAATTGTTCACTAGACTTCCACAGATAACGATTAATAACAAAGAAACTAGTTGCGTAGGAGAGTGGTGGAATTCTTAATATATCCTATGATTTTCAGTATTTTTGGTTTCGCACGTAATTGTTTGTTTCACCTGGCAACTGGTTGCGTAATACTACGATTGGTTGGACGATCTAAAACTGACTGTAATTCTGTAATAGTGCCTGAACCGTGAATTTATTTCGACATATTGGTTTTCTCGTGCCAAATGGAATAAGGCATCTAGGTGTGACATTTTCAGCACTCAGCCGAGAAAGTGCTCGAATGATATCGCTGAGGGTCATCAAACCACAAGCTAGCGAGGTTTATAGTATTTTAGTGTTAGTTTCGGACTCTACGTAGTTTATTGTCATTACAAGGCAGAAAAAAATATTATATATGCTCCTTATTATATATGCTCCTTATCAGGCCGGGATTGGACCACAGTCCTTCCGATTTACGGGTGACTGTCTTAACCACTGTAATATCTTAGCTCATCTCTGTCTGTTTTCTATGTGACCGGCATGTCGCCTGGCTGATCCTTCGCTACGCGGATACATTGTATGGTGGTATAAAAAACCAGATTGCTTTGAATTAGCCGATAAGCGGAAGGCTTCGAATCCCGGCCTAAGTATATTTTTCGTTTTACAATTATAATGTTATTTAATGACTCATAATTTTAATTTCACTAAGAGGACATAGCATTTCAGAAAAAAATAGTTTTTAAAATTTTTCATTTTTTGTGTTTTCAACTTTTCGACCTACTATCATTCTTCCGATCGTTATATGTTCAACAGTGAACTTGTTTTGAAAATTATTGCGCACATTTTAAGCCCAAAGCCAACATTCTAGGAGAGACTATCTGAGTGGATCAACATACTTGTTCAGGAGCTTGGCATTCTGAAAAAAGTGAGTTGTTGAGATAATGGTGGCATGATGTACTGTGACCCAGGCGGATATGATCCGTGCGAAAAAAGAAGTGTTGAAAATGCTTCTACGCCTCAGGGCATGACGTCATAGAAACTTCCGGTTTTTTGAAGACGTTGCCGTTGGGCTTCATAAGTGGTACCATTCGATTCCTAATAATATTCTAAGACTTTTTGACTCGAGACATTTTTTGATAAATATCTATCTACGGCCGGAAAAGTTGAAAATGTGTATCGTTTTTTGGTTTTAAATTTTTCTACATATTTTGCCTCTGGAAAATGGCAACTTTTATTTTCGCAAAATGATCCTTCAACAATGGTACATAAACCATATTAATATGGAGAGTTTTTATTTTACCCTAAAATACTCGAGAAGCGGAAATGTGTTGCGACCTGGCATTTATGGTGTGCCTACAGTATGCCCGCCGACATTCGCCGTTCTATTCGACGGCTCTGAAATTACCGGCTCTGTTACAGATTTTGCGTGGAGATTTGTCGATGAACAAACACCAGTATATTATAATTTTTTTCAAAAAAAATTTTTTTTTTTTTTCAATTTCAAAAATTCGTCATATTGTAACCCCGTTACAGTAGCCCTGGGTACGGTAAGGGAGACGCGGTGTACCAAACAATGGCTCCTCGAGGTCCACATCCTTTAAAAACCCCGAGCCGGTTTGATCAATCTGTATTTTCAGCATACTGTAACCTCGCTACAGTAACCCTGGGCACGGTAGGGGAGAAATGGTATACTCTCCAAGCAATGGCTACTCAAGGTCCACCTCCAGTAAAAATCTGGAACCGATTTGATCAATTTCATATTTTTAGATTACGGTAGGTAGGATTACGGTATCGGCAATGTCGCGCCGGGACTCCCGTATATCGTCCGATCGATAACTACTCAAGGTCCACCTCCAGTAAAAATCCGGAGCCGATTTGATCAATTTGAAATTTAAGCATACTGTAGCCTTGATTACGGTATCGTCAATGTCGTGCCGGGACCGCCGTATGTCGTCTGATTAATTACAACTCGAGGCCTACCTCACGCAACAAGTCCCGAGCCGATTGGCTCAATTTGAAATTTCGGCATACTGTAGACTTGATTACGGTATCGGCAATGTCGTGCCGGGATCGCCGTATACTGTCCGATTAACTCCTACTCGAGGCCTATCTCATGCGACTTACAGCTGGTCCGAATTCTCAATTCCGTATTTCCGGATTACGGTAGACCGGGTTACGGTACTTTGCTGTCGTTGCGGGACCACCACAGGTATGCTACAGTAGGTCACTTGACTTTTGGTGGTGCCAACCCCCAACCCATTTTTGGACCATGACCCCCTATACAGGGTTGCACGGTGCCCCCCCACCCCTTTTCGAACACCCATGTATAGGGGATACACGCTTTTTGTGGGGGGCACCGTGCAGACTCCGCCCACTTTCTGTCGGCGCCGATATGTATGCACATGTCACTGCATGTCATAATATACTGGTGTTTGTTCATCGACAAATCTCCACGCAAAATCTGTAACAGAGCCGGTAATTTCAGAGCCGTCGAATAGAACGGCGAATGTCGGCGGGCATACTGTAGGCACACCATAAATGCCAGGTCGCAACACATTTCCGCTTCTCGAGTATTTTAGGGTAAAATAAAAACTCTCCATATTAATATGGTTTATGTACCATTGTTGAAGGATCATTTTGCGAAAATAAAAGTTGCCATTTTCCAGAGGCAAAATATGTAGAAAAATTAAAAACCAAAAAAACGATACACATTTTCAACTTTTCCGGCCGTAGATAGATATTTATCAAAAAAATGTCTCGAGTCAAAAAAGTCTTAGAATATTATTAGGAATCGAATGGTACCACTTATGAAGCCCAACGGCAACGTCTTCAAAAACCGGAAGTTTCTATGACGTCATGCCCTGAGGCGTAGAAGCATTTTCAACACTTCTTTTTTTCGCACGGATCATATCCGCCAGGGTCACAGTACATCATGCCACCATTATCTCAACAACTCACTTTTTCAGAATGCCAAGGTTAGTTTGGGCGAGTCAGATAGTCTCTCCTAGCACCTTTTTCAGACGAGATAGCCCGGAGCCGGGTTTAGAGCCGACTTTTCCGTAAAGCCGGTTTTGGCTCAAATAACCTCTATGATAATTATCAGTATTGACAAGAACATCCAACATGAATATTTCAACAGAAACGGATGCAATTGCGGACGCTTGAACCAGATGTGTGACAAGATAAAGTAGGAAAATCATGTACACACGAATACTCAATTGACCCGTTTGAAGAGAAACCTTTTTCGATTTTCGTTATTTCAAGAGACTAGGGGTAAAATTGAATGGCGAATCCGATTCCGTTGGCAAAAAAGGTGCACATTTGTGAAAATTTTTCAGTGTAGATCATTATTGATTCGGAAAATCAGTTTTTCGTAATTTTTGCCTAAAGGACTTTGTAATATCCATTCACACTCAGCATATATTTTGTTCGTCTCGTTTTGGCGGTTATTTTTCTTTTTTAAGCCACCTTTTCCGATTACTTTTAAGAAAGTTATGAATTTTTGAATTTTTAAATTTCAGAAAACCGGCAATTAGGAATGAGTGAGTTTACGGCTCCCAACAATATTGCGAAATAGTTAGGGTGCTGGGGTGATGATATGATCATAGTAACAAAGGAATCGGACCACGATGAATTTTCTCTCAGAATACTCGTGATATTATACTGGATATATTATACTGGATATAATATGTAAGTATATTATATCGTACGTGCTGAAAATATCGGAACGTTTACCGCAACGTGATCAAAATGTTCAATTTTTGTAACTTTGCGTAGAAAATTATTTACGACTCGGGAATAGGCGCATATTTTTTTTCCACCTCGATTTGCCGGAAAGTACCCGGATGTGTCCGGTGAAATATGTAAAACAACGGAGAAAATTTCACGCATTGAATTTCGAAAAGTATTCACTCAGAACCGGCAACCTGGAAATTAACAGTAGTATTCCGTTGCCGGCAATTAGGACCACTCATTTGGCGAACGCCTCGCGGAGTGACGCGTCATCAAACCGCGAGGCTTCCCCGCCCGTTTTTCTTACTATTCCCTCGTGTTATTGTTGTTGTTTCATGTTATTTCATTGGTTGTTCGGTTGCAGGAGTCGGAGCTGATGCGGACGTGCGTGATACGGGCGTGGGCGACGCGAAATGAAGCCGGAGCAGCCAGTTTTTGATTAGGTACACACTTTTCCCCTTCTTTCGTTGGTTCCTGAACGGTAAAGGTGCTTGTGAAACCGTTTAGGGGTCGGGTGCGGGCGTGCGCGCTGGCAGGAGCCGCCACACTCGCACAGTGGAAAAGGTGAGCTGTATTTCCTCTGTGCTTTCGCTCTTGATGTCCAGTCGGGGCCGATCGATGTGTAGTTATTCGGTTTTGGTACAACGTTGAATAGTGACCATTGTGTGAACAGAACAATGATAATTGCAATAAAGATCGCTTGTTTTTAAGGTGAGCGCGAGGCCGCGCCCGCGCCCGCAGCGACCACGCGCTCGCCCAACCGCGACGTCGTGCGCTCGAGCGCGTGTGCCCGACCGAGGATCCAGCAGGTATGACAGCTGGAAATATTTAAAAGCTGTGCAGTGGTTTCCTCCCCAATCAGTGTTTATTTGTCGAGCATTTGCTCTTTCTCTCCTGTGATAGTTGATCGTGGTGTTCGGTTGGCATACACGGTTGGTTAGCGTTGATTGTGTCTGTAAAGTGACGATAATTATAATAAATATTACTTGGGTTTCAGGCCGGAAGCATTGCTGCGAGACCCGCGCCAGCGCCACGAAGGCGCCGCGCCGTGCTGCGAAAGCAGGTAAGGACGCTCGAAAATTTTAAAAAGCTAATAAGTGTTTACCTTCTCAAATTATGTGTGCTTCTTGCTCGAATAGTCGCTCGTACTCTCCAGTAAGAGTCGGGCATAGAGTAGTTGTTCCATATACTTGGTTAGTTCGTGATGTTTGTGTGAGTAGAATGACGACAATTATAATAAATATTGCTTGTGTTTCAGACGAGAAGCAGTTCGCCGGCGCCCATGTCGCGCCACGACAACACGCGCGCTCGACCACGGGCATAGCAGGTAAGAGAGCTCGAAAATAATTAAAAGCTATGCACTGGTTTCCTCCCTAATCAGTGTGTGCTTGCTATACTTCTCCAGTAAGGGTCGATCGTTGTGTTCGGTTGACTTGCACGGTTGGTTAGTGATGTTTGTGCGAGAAGAATTACGATAATTATATCAAATATCGATTGCGTTTCAAGCCAGTTGCAGTTCCCTGCGCCCGCGCCACGACGACTCCCGCGTCCGCGCCATGACCGCACCCGAGTCCGCGGCCTCAACAGGTTAGGGAGCTCGAAAAATTTAAAATCCATTTCCTTCCTTTCTAATCAGTGTCTACTTTCTCGTACATTCGCTCATCTCCAGAAAGGGCCGATCGTTGTGTAGTTGTATGGCTTTGTTACAATGTTGAATAGTGATCATTGTGTGAGTACGACTAAAATTTTTCGACGATAATGATTCATTCGTTTTGACTCTGTGAATTGTAAATACAACGCATTTCAATTTAGTTCCGGTCCGCCGACACGTCTGTCCGGCGCCAGTTGACGCAGGCGCCACACCACAGGTCACGTGCGCCCGGGCACGAGGAGACACGGCCATTCCTGGGCATTCTTCAGGTAACTAAAACGAGAAAATATTTGAATGGTTCCGTAGCAAACCAATACGGGTTTACATTTTATTTTAGCCGTCTGTTTGCGTCAAATGCTGATTCGTATTCATTATGAGAGCGTAATGACGATACATACAATAAGTATCGATTTAGAGCGGGATACCGATGTCCGCGGCGCGATGTGGCTTCAATCTGGCGCGGCGCCAACGTCGGGAGGGCGCGGCGCCGGCGCCGCGCCAGTGGATACAGGACAGTTTTTTTTTATTTTTAATAGAAATTTGGGGTGATTATTTATTTTTTAATATGTGTAAGGGAATTTGATTTTTTTTAAATTCTGTCTTTTGTTATATTTGAATCGTTTTGCAAAAATGGGATTTATTTTGAACATACAAACTAGTGAACTAATTTATTAGAAAAAATATTTATAAAGTTTATTTTTGCTGTTCTTTTTTTAATTTACAGGGGGACTTTGACGAGGCGCCGTCGGGAGGAGGAGGAGGGACTGCATGGGCCCACCGAGGAGCCAGGTGAGAGTGGGCAGCGCCCTATTGATTTTTTTTATAAACAGTGCAATTGAAACATTATTTATATTCGATCCATTCGTGCAATATACTGGTATTTCCTTTGGTGTGCCTGCAATTGTATTCTTAAACGTTAAGAAACGTTCCGCACGCACCTGTTATTATCGAGTGTGACGTGTGCGTTTTGTGTTTCATGGATTAAGTAAAATACAAATGATCAAATGTCCGTTCCAAATGTTCATTTTTTCGCATTTTCAGGATCCTCCGGCCCTTGGACGCCCCTCCCTTCTCCTTTCTTTCTCCCTCTCCCACTCCCCCAGCCGATCAAGGACTGGGTTACGGTAGTTATATTTTTGTGTTAATGTTTTATCATATTTGTATGACTACGAAATAAATACTGTAATTTATGAATGATAAGAAGCAACAAGGGATCAACTGTGGAAAGATTGGTTCACAAAAAAAATATCAACTATTGTTGTAAGAAGGCTAGGGGCCACTACTCATGCATATCATGCATGGATACGTATGCTTCATTATTATAGTAGGATGTCGTAGAGTGGTCGTTGTTGTAGTCGTCTTCATAATACTCCAGATCCTCTTCCTCGTTGCCTTGATCCTCGGGAATGTCCATGTCTGCCTCCTCATTCAATTGTTCGTTGATATTGGACATTCTAGGGGGTATTGCGGAAAGTTTGCGAGGGGAGAATTGGACATTGGTCGGACGAGGAATGAATTGGGAAGTTGAGGCCGGGGTGTGACGAATAGAATGAGACCGAACGAGGAAATGAGGAATTGATCGATTGGCACTTGTTTTTCGAATAGGGTAGTAATGGGGAGTACGGTAGGTAGGAGAAACATGAGAAGTGACAGGGCGTGGGCGAGCAATAAGTCTCTTACGGGATTGGGTGGGGGAGTGAATGAACCTTCCTCCTTCTCCTCTTGCCAGATGGTTGGGTAGTCGTTGGGGAGGAGGCAGCCCAGCCTCGAGACGGGCCTTGTGCAGACGGGCGTTGCAGTTTAGACGTGTAGTGACCTTACTCCACGTCCACAATTTGTCGTTGGCTACCGTGTATTTGCGCCGATGGAAAAGGCACTGGAAAATGAATAGCGTAGAACAATGTGACTTGTGTTTTCGGTATCTAATTAATGGTATTATTGACAATAAATATTAGTCAGTACTTACTTCTTTCAACCATTGCAGCCGAACATGATCCCTTTCCTCGACTGGCAGACTCCGCTGATCGTGGAATAGCAGGTCCGACAGCTTGGCTGCGAACTGCACCACGTTATTTCCCTTATCGATCAAGTTGATCGTCGCAAGACTCATTCCGTGTGATTCGTAGTCGAATTCTGAGATAAAATAACCATTTTAAACTGATTCTAAAAAGAATGGATGGAATTTTGAAATGTGTACTAACCTGGAGGGGCAGCTGGTAAGTGCATGATGACAATGTCGAGATCCGACTGCATCTTGGCCAGTCGCCCGTTCAGCTCCTCATCAGCCTTCTCCTTCTCAGATAGCTGCAACAATACTTCATTGTCTACAGCTACCGTAATCTATATTATCGACAGATGCCGTACTCTCTATTGACCATAGCTACCGTACCGTTTGTGATATCGATTCGACTGACTGTCGGTCGTTCAACTGCCTCCTCTCCATTCTCTTGATTGACTCGAAGATCTTGGCCACAGTATCCATTGTTGGCCTCAGTTCCTCACGTATCACGGATCGAATCACATCTAGAACAGAATCGGTTGAATACAATAATGCATAAACGGCGGAATAAGTTTGAAACACTCGTTAAAGAAATGCCGTACCTTTCATCTCAGAGGTTACGGTCGATGCTGCAGCGACTACCGTACTCGCAGATCGACTTGCCGATGACGCGCGAGAAGAAGAGGGCGAAGAGGAAGTCGACCCTTCGCGCGATCTTGTGACTGAGGATAAGACTGACCGGCTGCGAGATCTCATTGATCGACTTTCTCCGTCACTCTCATCTCCTCCAGGATGGAACACTGAGAACTGGAAAGGCGCGATATGGATCGATCTAGCAGGATACGGTAGATCAAAGCTCATCTCATAGGAATACGGTAAGTCAAAGCTCATCTCATATGGGTACGGTAGTTCAAAGATCATCTCATATGGGTACGGTAGTTCAAAGATCATCTCATATGGGTACGGTAGTTCAAAGATCATCTCATATGGGTACGGTAGTTCAAAGATCATCTCATATGGGTACGGTAGTTCAAAGATCATCTCATATGGGTACGGTAGTTCAAAGATCATCTCATATGGGTACGGTAGTTCAAAGATCATCTCATATGGGTACGGTAGTTCAAAGATCATCTCATAGGAGTACGGTACATCAAGAGATGGAAAGAACTCACTGGAAGTTTATCCGCCTTGTCCCTCTTCTTCTTGCTCAGTCCCTTCTCTTTCCCCATGGCAGCCTCTACTTCCGTCTTCGTTCCCGAGCAGACGTACTTCACTGCCACTGGGGCACCCTTCGATCCCTTTACGGGTCCGAGCATAACACTCTGACCGCGTCGCTGCACTCCACCAGTAATACGAGTTCGATCGATAATATATCATCGACTGATACAAGAACGTACGACATCTGAATATTCAAAATACAAAAATATGAATGCACATGAATGAAAGAAAGACAGGAATGGCGAATTGCATG
The DNA here is from genome assembly GCA_036245785.1 of Pristionchus fissidentatus. Taxonomy (NCBI): domain Eukaryota; kingdom Metazoa; phylum Nematoda; class Chromadorea; order Rhabditida; family Neodiplogasteridae; genus Pristionchus; species Pristionchus fissidentatus. Next base: position 12,442 of record BTSY01000199.1, read on the forward strand.
ATGATAACGCAGACAAATCACACTCTCCATACATGCAAATGAGGGATTAGTCGGGAGCGCGCAGACGGATCGTCACGTAACTGTCTTACCTTAGATTTTGAATTCTTCTCACGCTATTAAGTGTACAAGTTCATCGTTAACTGACGTCACCACACAATGTCGTTATCGAGGGCGCGTCAATCGATAAAGGTACGGTAACCCTTTTGTATCTCTATGTTACAGTAGTCTTTTCTTTATCGATTGCACTTATTTTGGCGGAATTTGCAGAAGAAGGACGTCCGTCCTCTTGAAAAGGACTGGAGGAACAGCATTCATTGTTGGAAAGACGACGGAGATTCTCATGAGATTCTCATATCGATTGCTACTTCTCTAGAATGTTTCATTTGCTTCATACACAAACAAGTTCCAACCACAATTAATTCTGATCTCTGTCTGAATGGCATGGATTGATCTTTGATCTTTGAATGACATGAATTGATCTTTGAATAATGGAACTTTTCACATCTTCAGTTGGCAACAAAACTAAACCTACCTACTTACCGTACTTTTTTTTACATTTAGAAATGGTGTATTTTGATCTCTCCAGATATCCTCTGGTGTCGTTCGGCGGATTCGGGAGGAATGTGGCCTCACATGCTACAACACCCGCTATGGCCATTCGGTGAGGGAGGTCAATCGCCCTCTCCGTTTGGCCTTCTGTGAGAAGCAATTGGCAGAGCGGAACACTTTCACTCACCACTGCTTTACCGATGAGTGTCGAGTGCAGTTGAGTGCCAACTCTCGGTACGTCTTCTGTCTACGAGGAGACGTGCAGAGGAGAGTGAAATCCAAGCACAAGAACCCTGTGGGAGTGAGTGCAACCTATAAAGATACAACATTTCAGTGAAACATAGATAGTCTGAGTTTTCTTTTCAGGTCATGATCTGGGGCGGAATTGGATGGGATGGGCCGACTCCACTCGTTCTTCTTGACACCAATGCCAAAGTCGATGCTGGCACCTACCAGGCCATTATCGACAAGGCATACAAGGAGTGGTCGAGGTATGCTTACTTTCACTATCGGGAAATGAACAAAATGCTCTTACAAATTAGGAAAAGTACAAATTCAATAAACTTTGCTTTCAGAGAACTCTATGGAGAACACGGAGTCCTCATCCAGGACAATGCGCCCACACACACCGCAAAAAGCACCCAGGTGTACTTTGCCGGTGAAGGGATCAAGGTGAATTTTGTTGATCACTCATTAACAACTATTGATTTTTTTAAAAACTAGCCCTAAATGAATACTTACTAATTACTACCCAGACTCTCGACTGGCCGGCCGAATCGCCGGACCTCAACGCCGTCGAGATCGTGTGGGCGAATCTAAAGAGGTGGCTGCAGTCCACCTGGAAGCCCAAGAATCTCGAGCACATGAAGGAGGGGATAAGACAGTGGTGGAAGGAGCACCTCACTGTCGATCAGTGCAGAACGTACATAAGGAGAGTGAGAAAGCAGATGAAGAGAGTCGTAGAACTCAAGGGCGCCCCCGTCTTTGATTAGATTCGCATCAGTTTCCCCTTCCCCACTCCAATTCGGTCTGGAAGAATCCTGGCCATTTGTGAACCAAATGTTGTACCAATAATTGAAAGTTCCATTGTATTGCTTATCGATCATCAATTCATAATAAATATAGTATTTATTTCCTAACTCTTACAAACACAACATATCATAACACATAATACAAAAAAAGATAACTACCGGGACCCAGTCCTCGACCGGCTGGGGGAGTGGGAGAGGGAGAGAGGAGAAGGGAAGGGCGTCCGGGGGCCAGAGAATTCTGAAAAAGGAAAAATAAACATTTGGAACAGACACTTGATCATTTGTATCAGGTTGGCCGGAAAGTCTTGATAACTCTTTTTGTTTTTCTACTGTGTGCCGCGTTCGAACTTTGGTGTCCCCTCGTTCCTCACAAATGACAAGGAGACTAGGGCCCTTGTAGTAAACAACTCCCCATTCCCCTCTCTTTCTCCGTGCTGAAGTTGACGCACGATGTATATTCCCAGTGTAATCCACATCCGCCATGTTCTGCTCTACCTCTTCCTATCTCACACAACGTTGAAGGATTTGGAGACTCTCCTGAAGAGAGTTTATGACCAACATGCTCCCTCCTACCCAACCATACAAAGATGGTTCCATCGCTTCAAAGAAGACGACTTTTCACTCGATGACCAGGACCGCTCTGGAAGGCCCCGTGAGTTGGATTTGGATGCGTTGAGAGCCCAGGTGAATTCGGATCCATTCCAAAGCACTCGTGAACTGGCATCCACACTGAAGGTTGCCCATAGCACTGTTGAGGAAGGCTTGAAATCTCTTCGGATGAGAAAAGTACTTGGTCGATTCATACCCCATGATCTGACCCAGGACCAGCTGGACCACCGAGTCGATGATGCATACAGTCTTCTCACTCTCCACGGCGGCGATCGATGGTTGGACCGGCTGATCACTGGAGATGAGAAATGGGTCCTCTACGATAATCACCACAGGCGAGCCCAGTGGATTCAAGAAGGAGAGACGCCACAGGATGTCCCTAAACCCGACCTTCACCCCAAAAAAGTGATGCTCTCAATATGGTGGGGAGTGGATGGACCCATCTACTGGGACCTCCTTCCCGAGGGTCAAACCATAAACGCCGACCGTTATGTGAAACAACTACGTAATTTGAAGAAGGAAGTCGATAGTTCAGCCCTGAAAGATAAGAAAATATATTATCAGCATGACAACGCTCGTCCACATGTCGCCAAACTCGTCAAGCAGGAACTGGGAAAGTATGGCTGGATGATTCTCCCTCACCCACCGTATTCCCCAGACATCGCCCCAAGTGACTATTGGCTTTTCTCGGACCTGACCCATGCCCTTCGAGAGAGATCGTTCACAACACGAGGAAGTCTGGAGGCCGCACTGAAGCAATATTTCGCCTCACGCCCAGCAGGGTTCTATAGACAGGGCATCCACAAGCTAACACAACGTTGGCAGTATATCGTCGATAATGATGGAGCATATAACCCATAATGTACTTGTGTTTGCTTCGAGAAATAAACGAATGAAAAAGTTATCAAGACTTTCCGGCCAACCGAATATTTTATATAATCCATGAAACACCAAACGTGCACGTCGCGCACGATAATAACAGGTGCGTGCGGAAAGTGTAGGAATACAATTGAAAGCGCACTAAAAGAAGTACCAGTATATTGAACGAATTGATCGAATAGAACTAACGTTTTAATCACATTGTTTATTAAAAAAAACAATAGGGCGCTGCCCACTCTCACCTGGCTCCTCAGTGAGCCCATGTTGTCCCTCCTCCTCCTCCCGACGGCGCCTCGTCAAAGTCCCCCTGTAAATTAAAAAAAGAACAGCAAAAATAAACTTTATAAATATTTTTTCTAATAAATTAGTTCACTAGTTTGTATGTTCAAAATAAATCCCATTTTTGCAAAACGATTCAAATATAACAAAAGACAGAATTTAAAAAAAATCAAATTCCCTTACACATATTAAAAAATAAATAATCACCCCAAATTTCTATTAAAAATAAAAAAAAACTGTCCTGTATCCACTGGCGCGGCGCCGGCGCCGCGCCCTCCCGACGTTGGCGCCGCGCCAGATTGAAGCCACATCGCGCCGCGGACATCGGTATCCCGCTCTAAATCGATACTTATTGTATGTATCGTCATTACGCTCTCATAATGAATACGAATCAGCATTTGACGCAAACAGACGGCTAAAATAAAATGTAAACCCGTATTGGTTTGCTACGGAACCATTCAAATATTTTCTCGTTTTAGTTACCTGAAGAATGCCCAGGAATGGCCGTGTCTCCTCGTGCCCGGGCGCACGTGACCTGTGGTGTGGCGCCTGCGTCAACTGGCGCCGGACAGACGTGTCGGCGGACCGGAACTAAATTGAAATGCGTTGTATTTACAATTCACAGAGTCAAAACGAATGAATCATTATCGTCGAAAAATTTTAGTCGTACTCACACAATGATCACTATTCAACATTGTAACAAAGCCATACAACTACACAACGATCGGCCCTTTCTGGAGATGAGCGAATGTACGAGAAAGTAGACACTGATTAGAAAGGAAGGAAATGGATTTTAAATTTTTCGAGCTCCCTAACCTGTTGAGGCCGCGGACTCGGGTGCGGTCATGGCGCGGACGCGGGAGTCGTCGTGGCGCGGGCGCAGGGAACTGCAACTGGCTTGAAACGCAATCGATATTTGATATAATTATCGTAATTCTTCTCGCACAAACATCACTAACCAACCGTGCAAGTCAACCGAACACAACGATCGACCCTTACTGGAGAAGTATAGCAAGCACACACTGATTAGGGAGGAAACCAGTGCATAGCTTTTAATTATTTTCGAGCTCTCTTACCTGCTATGCCCGTGGTCGAGCGCGCGTGTTGTCGTGGCGCGACATGGGCGCCGGCGAACTGCTTCGCGTCTGAAACACAAGCAATATTTATTATAATTGTCGTCATTCTACTCACACAAACATCACGAACTAACCAAGTATATGGAACAACTACTCTATGCCCGACTCTTACTGGAGAGTACGAGCGACTATTCGAGCAAGAAGCACACATAATTTGAGAAGGTAAACACTTATTAGCTTTTTAAAATTTTCGAGCGTCCCTTACCTGCTTTCGCAGCACGGCGCGGCGCCTTCGTGGCGCTGGCGCGGGTCTCGCAGCAATGCTTCCGGCCTGAAACCCAAGTAATATTTATTATAATTATCGTCACTTTACTGACACAATCAACGCTAACCAACCGTGTATGCCAACCGAACACCACGATCAACTATCACAGGAGAGAAAGAGCAAATGCTCGACAAATAAACACTGATTGGGGAGGAAACCACTGCACAGCTTTTAAATATTTCCAGCTGTCATACCTGCTGGATCCTCGGTCGGGCACACGCGCTCGAGCGCACGACGTCGCGGTTGGGCGAGCGCGTGGTCGCTGCGGGCGCGGGCGCGGCCTCGCGCTCACCTTAAAAACAAGCGATCTTTATTGCAATTATCATTGTTCTGTTCACACAATGGTCACTATTCAACGTTGTACCAAAACCGAATAACTACACATCGATCGGCCCCCGACTGGACATCAAGAGCGAAAGCACAGAGGAAATACAGCTCACCTTTTCCACTGTGCGAGTGTGGCGGCTCCTGCCAGCGCGCACGCCCGCACCCGACCCCTAAACGGTTTCACAAGCACCTTTACCGTTCAGGAACCAACGAAAGAAGGGGAAAAGTGTGTACCTAATCAAAAACTGGCTGCTCCGGCTTCATTTCGCGTCGCCCACGCCCGTATCACGCACGTCCGCATCAGCTCCGACTCCTGCAACCGAACAACCAATGAAATAACATGAAACAACAACAATAACACGAGGGAATAGTAAGAAAAACGGGCGGGGAAGCCTCGCGGTTTGATGACGCGTCACTCCGCGAGGCGTTCGCCAAATGAGTGGTCCTAATTGCCGGCAACGGAATACTACTGTTAATTTCCAGGTTGCCGGTTCTGAGTGAAAACTTTTCGAAATTCAATGCGTGAAATTTTTCTCCGTTGTTTTACATATTTCACCGGACACATCCGGGTACTTTCCGGCAAATCGAGGTGGAAAAAAAATATGCGCCTATTCCCGAGTCGTAAATAATTTTCTACGCAAAGTTACAAAAATTGAACATTTTGATCACGTTGCGGTAAACGTTCCGATATTTTCAGCACGTACGATACTTTTACAACATATGCAAATGAATAGAACATTTTCCGGTTGCCTGCGTTGTAGCTTCTAAATATGCATGTGTGTAAACAATTTTATTGCCTTTACAAAGAAAGAGCAAAAAATGGCAAAAAAAAAAGATATCTTAGGATGCGACAATATTATGTAAAATAAGTGTGATGATTAGTTAATGTTGAATTCAAAATTCAGACGGTGCGCGATAAGTTCACAGACTGTCTGAGCCGCGTCTACGCTGACGACACGCCTTTCGTGATCAGGGATTCGATAAGGTACGTCTCACCTCCAGAAAGGGGTCAGGAACGTGCACATGATGTGGCGTTAGTTTTCCGGAAAAGCTTTCGGAAAAGCTAATGAGATTGTTAGTTGTTTCCGCTTGCCTTTCAGGGAAGAATAGTAAGATTTGAGTTCCCGTATTTTCTGTATCTCGGGCACTCGTGAACATAGATGCAACTTTATCCAAAGTCGATAATTTCGGCAATTCAAATATTGTTGCATTTCCGTGCCCGTCCGGAAGAAATGAAAAGTAGAGACTAAAACATCTTTTAGCTTTTCCGATCCGAAAATTAACACCGCTTCAGTGATAGACGAGATCTCTCACTTCCGTACACTCTCTAGCTCCAGATGCCTTTCTGGAGGTTTGAAATATTTTTACTCACTTAGAACTATGTCATCTGCAAACATTCAACTATTTGTAGAGAACGAGTTAGTGGAATGGTGTATTTTCGTCTGGAAATCTTGCCCGTTTTCATCGAATTTTTGGAACAAAATGGAATTCAGGTACGGTTCACAAATCATTATACGCACTGAAATAAAATTTGCCAGCAGAACACTCTCCAATGTTGCCCTTTCCCCATTGTTAGAGAAACGGTTTTCCAATCCTCTTCCTTCCGTGCGCATTGTCGTTTCGGTGAGCACACGAGAAAGTGCTTGGGATGAGGAGTATGGATAACCCACATCACTCGACAGACCGGTCAACTTTACAGAAAGAGAGACTCTCTCACTTTTGCACACTCTCTCGCTCTAACCCTGGTCTGTATGTTTGGAAATCATGTGAACCGTTTCTCCTTGCAAAATAGGCGCTCTGTGCGTTTCCGTTCTTCCGCTATGCCCCTAGGACAAATAATTCATTTCATTCTAAGGGCCAGTGATTTAGTATTCCAGAAATGCTAGTCCTCTTTCTGGAGGGTTGGCATTAAAAAAAAGTTATTTTGCAGTTGCCTCTCTCTCTGTCTACGATTGCTTCAATGGAAATGAGAGTGAGAGCAGAGATGTGGGAATTTATCAGAGATGAAGAGCTGGAAGAACCGCGATCTGTTGGGTCCTGTGACCATGTTTGGTTCAGTAACAATGCAATGGTAGATGTTGATGCAAACACAGACATTGCAAGTGAATATTTGATCGAGGACTGAACTACTTTTACTTAAAAGCCCTTCTATTTATCAAAAAACACTGATCTGTTGCCTTGTCTAAATCGATTTTTCCATGTGATATGCCCCTGCCATTTGAAATATTTCTAGCGCATGCCTATTTATTTCATGTCCATTTGGAGATAAACTCACTCATCTTTCTGAAGTTTTGGAATAATGCAATTTATAAAATTCCCACACGATTCATTCTGTAACAATCATCATTTCGAACTTTTTTTCCGTATGATAATTTCGGTTTGAATACAATTTCGATGACATCATAATTTCGGTTTGAATACAATTTCGATGATTTTCTCCCTTCTCTTCCTATTCATCAGTCTTCCTCTGATAACTTCGTTCCGAAAAGTAGATGTAATTATTTTTTCTTCTTGTATTTTTGGGTTTTTCCGGTTTCTTTTGAGCACTACACTACCCTATAACCTTAATTATGAGATTTCCAGAAAATCGATGTACGAAGTCCTTCACAAAAGTTATTGATCCTCTCGCGAACAGCCTCACCTGTAACGTGCTACATTCAAGTTCGGAGATCTCAAAGGTGCTCTCACAGCGAATTTGCTAGAATATAAGCAAGCATCTTTCTAGGAACGGGTTCCTGGAAACTTCTTGCTTACATTTAAGCAAGTTCGCTTGCTTACTGCAAATGGTGAGAGAAATGGTGAAAACGAGCAAAATTCTGCATCGAGTGGGTTGTGAACCCAGCACCATCGGATTGCTGGCCAAACACGCTACCTACTGCGCCACTCTCTATATGCTGCGAGAGTGCTTACCGGTGTTCATGACAGAGACTTCGCCCAGTGAGCCCCTCGAAAATAAGCAAGTAACTTGCTAAGCAAAGGAGTTAGCAAGCACCTTTCTTAGCAAATTCGCTGTGAGTGTGTGGGAAAAAGCAGCTGAATTTTTGATATGTCATAGTGCATGTTGAGATCTTTCGAATGAGTAGTTTACGCTCACCATAGCCGAAACCTTGTAAGAGTTTGGCCATCTTGACCCTCAGCCCAAATTGAGAAGAATGAAAGAGTTTCACTTATTTTACTGTCATTCTTGGCTGAGAATGACAGGGTAGCGGTCTTTCGCACGTTGTATTTCAACTTCAAATCATCCATAGATGTAGAAATGGCACAACGTTGAGTACACTTGGAAAATATCGATCGCTTGTATAACTAGCAGAAGAAGTTCACTGTTGGTCACTTCAATATTTCTTTATGAATCCAACTTTTGTAAAAACTAAAATTTCGAAATTTTTGAATTTTTGAAAACCGCTAATTCCGAAAGACAATTTGAATAAGTAGATTGGAAGAATTCTACAACTTTCGGAGCAAGAGATTGAATGGAGATGAGAATTTGTGAATGTCTACTGGGTCGATTGTTGATGTTCGTCGAGCCCATCATTGCGGAAACCGATGATAACAGGGCAACCGTCGTCCATGCAGTCGACACGCGCACTCCATTCCGAGCCCGCACGCCGAACGATTTCGAACCCAGACCCTTTGCGGTACTGAGCAATAATCAATTATTCACTGTTTTTTTGTCTAGGACTTTTTCTAATTAAACATATTTGACCTACCTCATATCCGCATGCTCGAGCGCGTTCCCCCAATTTCTGGCCTCTTATCAACAGTAAAGCCCCATATTATATATTTTATCGACGCCCGAAGGCGCAACGGAATAATGTGTGATTACACGAACGATGTACAGTAAATAAAGACTCTCTATGGGAAGTATCGTTTGGGAAGGGGGGGAGGTTGCAATAGGGGCAAATCAGTGTGTAGATCAATCGTCGTGGTCCCATCTGTCATCGTCTGGTCGTTGTTCTCTGTGTGGACTGAGAGAGGAGGGATCCGAGGAAGGGGACTCGGACGACCAGGTTGACTCATCTCCGGGAGCAGACTCAGTGATCTCTAATAGGAGGGGATGATGTTGGGAGGGGGAAGTAATGCAATGCAAACTAACGAAAGGTATATTTGCTAATATCGTAATTACTATAATCTAATTCACGTAAACGACTCTTGTAAACATTCATACTAGGTGACCTGTGTATGTAAGGGGGAAGAGTATTCAGTAGCATAGCAACTCTACGGGGAAAGCAATGAAATCGAGGCGTTGACCTAGTACATTCTATGTGCACACCAAATGTGTTCGTTCTATCACGAAGGGGTTTGAAGATGAAAAATTTGTTACGATCTAAGATGGTCTCGCCATTCATTATTCTACGGGCGAAAACTAAGTCAAAGATGACTCTCCTCTCAAAAAAGCGCTTGAAGACCAAGGTGAGACAGACGTTGAGGATAGGAAGGAAGACCAATTGGATAAGAAGGAGAAGGAAAACATCGATAGAATAGGATTCGAGTGAATTGTTGTTGGACCTTCTCAAGCCTCTCACAGTGCTTCTTTACATAGGGATTCCAGAACGGACTAGCAAATTCAAGGTGAGGTAGAACATATGTTTGAAAGCATTTTAAAAGAATATCAGCACAATTGATAGAGACAGCACGTAGCATGATGAATAATGCAGTTGGGCCTTACTAATGCGGGTATCGATAGAGGCAGTTCTAAGCAATGAGGGGACAACTTGGAGGGCCTAGATCACGTTGAGGAGCATTTTCTGATTTTTGAGACAGAGCTACATTGTTGATTGTGATATGAGGGAATGGGAGATCTACCAATATGAAGATGAGTGCATTTAGATTCAGACAGGGAGAGTTGGTTTGCTACGGTCCATTCATGAATAGCATTGAGAGCAGCTTGGAGTTGGGATGTACGGGAGGGCGAACGAATTGGGGGAGTAAGAGATGTACACTTTATTGTCATCGGCATAAGATTGGATACGGACATCTGGGAAAGGGGAGAGTATGTGAGAAATGTCAGCAATGTACAAAGTGAATAGTATGGGACCAAGCACAGAGCCTTGAGGAACACCGGAGAGGACGGGAAATGGGTTGGAGACACAGCCGCCCAGGCGACTGCGAATTGCCTATCAGTTATAAATGAAGTAATCCAGTTGAGAAGATGACCATGAATACCGTAATGAGAGCATTTTGAGATCAATTTAGGGAATGGTACGGTATCAAATGCACGGGAGAAGTCGAGATAAATTACATCGGTATTTTCTTTGAGTGAATGCGCCTTAGTCCAATCAAATTCACAATCAATAATATTGGTGAGAACGGAAGCGCCGGGGCGGAAACCATGTTGATAGTCAGGAATAATCTTGAATCGGAATAGTTAGGGAGCAAGTTTAGCTTTCACAAGCCGTTCCATAGTTTTAGAAGCAGGAGAGAGGATAGAAATGGGTCGGTATGAATCGGAGAATTGGATGCCTTATCTGGTTTAAGCAGAGGGTGTAATGAGAGAGAATTTCCAGAGAGAAGGAACTACTCCTGTGACCATGCTGATATTGAATATATCACAAAGGGGCAGGGCAATAGCAGATGCACAGTTTCGGAAAATGATTTGGGGAATGTTGTCGTAACCAGTGGAACAAGAAGGAGATAGGTGTTTTAGAGCTTTGAAAACATCTGTAGGGAGAAAGGAGACGTTCGAGAGAAAAGGAGGGAGTGGGAGGGAAGGAATAGTGGGGATACAGCCATCATCAAGTGTGAAATATGAGGCAAATTGGGTTGCTAAAAGATTGGTAATGTTTTGATATGCCAGTGACAGCGCAACCGGACGATGAAATGAGCTCCTTGGGGACAATTGACTTTGTCTTAGTCAGTGATCGAATGTGCCTGTAGAGATCTTTTGTTCTTTTAATTTTCTTCTTTTCACAAAACTGATTCCATTTTTTGATTTTAGACAAGAGATCTCTACTACACTGCTCGTACTGACTACGGACAGAAGGAATATTGATTTTAGCAAAAAGAATATTTCTGTGGTTGATGAGATTCTGGATGTGGGAAGGATACGAGGCGATTTTGGGTTTCGGGCAGTGATAGGGTACAAATTGATCAATACCATTGTGTACGACTGACGTGAAAACATTGTACATGTCATTTGAATTAGGAGAGCTACAGAACAAATCATACCAGTCAAAGGAATGAAGGTACCATGTCATCTTTTCGCCCATGTTCAAGCCAATCTGCAAACAATAGAACATACTTTACTGATCGCAAACTGAACTGGAAAGTATATATGAGTGTAATTACTGGCGCATGGTGGTGTTTCCATATATTTTATTTCGCTCGGAGATGGAATGCCCTAGAATAACTCCTAATTGCTTCACGAATCAATCTTATTTTGGAATTGTAAATGTTTGATAATACTTACCAAAATGATGTCGAATAGCCAGTCCGAATTAACGACCATCGTCTCGAGATAGAAGTAGCTAAATCGAGGCAAAATTCGCTCCAAGAATCCTTTGCGTGAGTAAATTCTAATCCCTGAAAATGCCATTAATTAACGATGAACCTCAACATATCCCCAAGGAAGGGCTATTTTTATCTGAAATTATTTGCAAATAGATTGATTAGAAACTCACATAATCATCTTCGAGATAGCTTACGTCTAAAGAGTATTTAATATTTGGATTGTTAGCGAACACTTCAAGGAATCTCTCGCTCGAAATTTGAACCGTCTCGAATATGCTGGTGTAATAAATTTCGATACTGCGTGGTTTCAGGGTGGAAATGAACGAAAACATTCTGAAATTAGCTTAATATATTCGATCGATTGAATCCTAACCTATATTTCACTCAATGAAAGCTCAAAAAGCATACGAGTCATTGCTTATTTCATCCATGAAGTATGAATTTCTCAGTGAGAGCATAGAGATAGGTGAGGAATCGGCGCAAAGCGCCTCCAAACGGCGTAAAACGTCATTGTCGATGTAAATCTGTGCTCGTACAAGTTAGATAGAACGAGATTATCACTAAATTACAGATGAAATTCATAAAGAGCTTGTTAATTCTTCAAAGTTTATATAATAATTTCAATGGTTTCCCCTGTTCGTGTTGAAATTTCTTTAACAGTTTTCGCTTACCTCTTTAATCCACAAATCCACGAAGTCATGCAGTGCCAGTAATCTTTCAAGGCGATAGAAGAATATCGGAACATTAGTGAACAGTTGTATTGAATAGTAGTAAGTCTCCCGCTGATCACGATCCTATAATACGATGATAAGATGAACAGGTAGTGTCCACAACGTCCGCCCACTTATCGGGCACCCGGATTTGACAAAAAAAATGAGAATTGGAGTGCATAAGAGTAATTCGAAACGTTATGAGTCATATTATGGCTTGTTTTGGAGGACTTGGAGAGCGCAATAGATAGCGCCTATATCAGAGTTGATCAGAGGACCGTTGAGGTATCAAAAATGTGAAAATTAATTTCGAAATCGTCGAAATTGGGCTTCACAATCAACTCTCAACTTTTGATAGACCTGCATTCTATTCTCTTGATTTTTCTGTGAATATTACAAGAGAAAAAGAAATCAAAATCGGCGAC
>BTSY01000200.1:0-25080 GCA_036245785.1 Pristionchus fissidentatus
TGCTGAACAGGCTACCAGATGAGAATCATTGTATAGAAAAGGGTAATTATTTTGAGAAGATGGTGAAACAGTGATTCTACTGGTCTGTTTGATAACAATTAATCTGTTATTCACAGCCTAGATATTGAAATCATAATGAAATCATTATCTAGATAGGCTGCATCTATTTGATAGAGTGGGGAAGCGGCAATCCTACTGGTGTTGGTTGTTTTTGTTATTGAAAAAAAACTAGAGTCTATTGAATTGTTAATGACTTTAAAATAATCTAAGTAGATCAGTATAGGGCGCAAAGGTTGGTCGTTCGGAGATCAAAGATCAACTTCCAATCTTTTTCAATTATTCAACAATATAGGGGTAACAATTTAGCATTTCAAGATCATAGATCAAATATCAACTTCTCAATCTTTTCCAGCGATCTCGTCCGGACGTGGCCATGTTCGACTTCACGTCTCTCTTCTCTGCCAAATGCTCGGTGCGAATGGTGCGCAAGGCGGGGAGGAGTCTGCTGATGGCCATTGTGGGAGACTCGTTGCATGAGGTATAATAATAAAACGTTCCACTGCTACACGTAGGAATGATATGCGAGAGAGCACGACTAAACGAGAGACACATAGCAGTAGTCCATTTCATGAACATATCATTTTAAAAGTGTAGTATAGCTAGAGTGATTTTAGTAATTTTCGCCTGCCGACTGGAGACTCATCGTTTTATTGTATCTCGGAGTATTTTTTAGCACACTGTTGAGACGGGGAACTGAGGGGGTTGAACGAATTTTCTTTTCATATGCCTAAAGGGTTCCATTGTGGGAGACTCGCTCCATGGGGTATTGCTAGAATTAGTTTGGTAATTTATCTTTTAAAGTTTATGACGAAACGATAGCATTTTGCATGCATCTCGGAGTAGTTTAAATGCATTGTTGAGACGGGAAAGTGACGGGTTTCTCGGGAATAATGGGTACGTTCCGGGTTGTATTTGAAAATCTCACTAGTGAGGGCGATTGAAGGACGCAATTAATTATTTTATTCTACATTTTTAATACTTATTATGTTATTCTATCTATACTTGCAGCCGTTCTGGCCTACCGGGTCGGGGTGCGCGCGCGGCTTCCTCGGAGTGTGGGACACGGCGTGGCTGATACGGTGAGTTCAAGTAGAAAAGGAGTTCCTAGTACACATATGCGACGGTCACTGCCGTTATATCGTGGGATAGAAACCTGTTATCACCATGCGGTGCCTGGTGGAGCGGGCATAGGGTGCAACAGAAGTGAGCCATAGGGCTCTGAATATTATAATATTACATGCGGCAGCACAAAAAAAATCATGTCGACAACTCAACGATGTTGCTTATGTTAGGCCAAAAATGTACCGTATTCGATCCTCTCTAGGAGTACGGCAGCTGCCTACCAAGGGTGTGCAAAATTTCCCGAACGGTTTTCCCGTTTCCCGGATTTTCCCGGATTTTTCTTGAAAATGCATTTCCCGATTTTCCCGGAAAAAATCCGGGAAATCCGGGAAATGTTGCACTTGTTGTTTTCCCTTGAAAAGTGGAGAAAATAGGGCCAAAATAGTATTGAAAAACTTTAATTTACTTAATGAGCGCTAATTCGCAGAAAATCGATAATCTTGATAAATGAAAATTCTTTTTCAATATTTATTTGTTCTCTGTCTGTTCATCTCTTCCATTTCGCGTTCCTACCCGACAGGCGCAAGTTCGATTCCACCCGCGGAATAGTCTTTTGCTGATTTTTCTAAACATTATTGCGGAGTAAAAAAATTTTTGTACACAACAGTAATCATTTTTGAGCATTTTAAACAAGTTTTAAACGGATAAGTATCAACGTAAGAAATGTTTACTGTTTTCCCGATTTTCCCGACATTTCCCGGTTTTCAGACCGGGAAAAATATTTTTCCCGAAAGTTTCCCGAAAAGTTTTCCCGCACACCCTTGACTGCCTACCGTATCTCTCTCGTTACAGTCAACTGGCGGTGTCGGGGCGGGACGAGATGGAGTTGATTGCGGAGCGGGAGAGCGTCTATCGACTGCTCGCCCAGGTCACCAAGGACAACATGCACAAGAACATGAGCAAAGTGGGTTGATTGACACAACACATATTTTATTTCCTGAATTGTAATGCTCCACCTGGAGCATTTGAGCGACAACTGGAGCGTAAAACACACCCAAATATGGAAATTATGATTTAGCCGAACTGCTGCATCAAAGAATAGTTGATCGATATACATATTGACTCATCTACAGTACACGATCGATCCGCGCACGCGCTACATCTCGCTGGACCTGAACATGCGCGCGGAGGACGTGCGCATGCTGGTGTGGGGCGACGAGGGAGAATGCGGTAAGCGGACGCGATTATTGATTTTTTTATAATACAAAGATATTGTAGAATCCGCTAATATTGATTTTTTGGGTTCATGGTCTTTGAGGATGTTTTCTCCTTGTCTGTATGCTACATTCCGATTGGCTACAGTAGGCCCTACCTTGCCAACACCTACCGTATCCTATCAACAGATACCGTACTTGCAGCCACACTGGGCGCGCATTGTCAGTCGCGCGCGCTCGCGCATCTGCTGTCGTGTCATCGATTCGCCCTGCACACGCTGGCGCCGTATAAGATGAAGATGAACAATCTGACCAGCTGGTGGGTGCTAATTAGCATATTTAAAATATTAGGGTAATTTAATTAATATAATTCCCCCTAATCACCCGTCGCCATCATTGAACATTATGTCCGGCTGCTGAGGGCGGTGTGTGTATCCCCTGCTGATTCGGACCATACTTGGTGTTTCGGGGATTCACGGCGATTGTATAATCGTGATGGTCCGGGGAACTTTAATTCGACTTTGGTTAAAACTATGCCAACAATAATCTCATTCATCGCGGGGGCTTGGACGAATAATTAATCTAGTTTCTTTGTTACCCCCTACCGTAATCCGCACTACCGTATCCTCCATTTCAGTTGGCGGGACGGGCGCGGTCTGGGCGCGCTGCTGGCCAAGTTCCTGCCCGACGCGCTCGAGTACCTGCAACTGCTGGCGATGGACGGAGAGCAGAGCAGGATTGAGGTATGGTAGAAGGTATTTATTGATCAATCTCTTCCAACGACCACTGTTGTACCGTTGTGCGATATATCTATCTAGGGAGAGCAAAAACTGCTTAATCGTGAGCTCGGGACATGCTAGCGCTTCCTGGAGATTGATGTTTCGTGGTGTGCTGAATTGGGGACGGGATTCGTTTGAAATGTTTTTTCATCGAGCTTTTTAAACAATAAAATCATTATAGCGCTGTCTCTCAATCATCGCCGATCGATTGGGTCTGACGACGCCGCGGGGCGAGTGGGAAGACGCTCGCGGACGACGTCCTCATGGCATTCCGTCGCCAACGTGGTTAGGGATTACGGTAGTACTCTACACCACGGTTACTGTAGCATTACGGTAGTACTGACGAATAGGATTATGATAGTGTCTCAGACGAGATGAGAGTGCTCTTTATCTTACCACCGCGTAGTTCAAACGAGAGATGGCTTCTACCATAATACTAATCCAATGATTGATGATACGGTAGAATCGACTTATTGATTTCCTGTTTTATAGCTTACGGTAATTCGGTCGGACGCGGATCGAGCGCGACGCGCGATCACACCTAAGGCGATGAGTCTGAAGAGGAGGAGTGAGCGACCGCCGGTGAGTTGGAGCGGGGAGGGGGGGGGGTTAGAGAGAACCCTGCTGTTCAGTGTTTCTAGGGTGAGATATATCCCGCAGATATATTAGGACAGCAATGTGTGGGCTTTGTATAATTCTCGATTACTTTATATAACGATAGAGTGCTAAAGAGCACTGGGATAGCTTATGGAGGCCATCGAGCTTTTAAAAAGTAGATGGCTGGATTAGACTGCCCTACCCCCGTTGCTCAGTGTTTCTGGGATAAGTTTTTCTCCAGGTATCACAGTGGGCAAGTAGTGCAATCATGCCACTTTTTTTGAAATGCCTGGTGATGACGCAATCTCTTGCGCAGGTGGACGCGTCGCGTGCGCGTAAAGCGGCGCCGATCGAGCGCCTGGCGCAGGATGTGATGGCGTGCTACGAGGGACGGAGTGGAGGAGGCGGGAAGATGGTGGAGGGCAATGAGGTGAGAGCGGGACGAGAGCCAGGAGATTGTGGGCTTCAGGGGAAATGTAATACCACCGTGGAATGAGGTAACTCAATTCGGTTATGGACTTTGGCCATAAAGAAACAAGCATTTGTGTTCGCATGGTTCATCAGTGGAAGTGAAGTTCACTTACAATTAGTGAACGCTAGATCTGTGAAGGACTGAAGGAGGGAAATTTAATTATTTAATTAACGCAATTTTCAAGAATCTCGCGACGCCATCTCGCCTGGCTGATCGAACCGCACTCGTGCCGCCCATGCGCAGCTACACCAAGCGACCGCTCGTGGAGAGATTGAACCCGGAATTGGTCCTGAAGGTGAGACCTGGATACTGTAGCTACGGATGGGGATTACCGTAGATCTTGCGGATCAATTAATAAAAAATATATATAATTTTCAGGTGGAGCAGATCGTGACGGGCGAGCGCGTGAAGGAGGAGGAGCGGCAGTTCTACAAGGTGTGAAGATGACAATCGGATTGTATCTTTCGTATCAGATCATCTATAGTTGCATCAGCGGTTGTTAATATCAGCAAAAAATGGTTTTATTTGGAATAGACTGCGAGATTTGAGCAAAGTTTGGACGACCAGGCATTCTGTGGCTTCACGGAATTTGTTTATGCCTAACTTTATTCATGCTGGCGCTAGGCTCGAGACGGCGCTACCCTGGAGTTCCAAATATATACCTCACTCTACTTTTTTTTCTTGAGCACGATTCAATGGTTTATTTTTAAAAAAACATTTAATTGGTCATAAATATTTAATTATCAGGATTCAAATTATCTTTCGTTCAGGAGCGCGAGGCGGCGCAGGAGAAGGCTGCGCAAGCGAATGAGCCGAGAGGAACTAACGAAGATGGGGGAGAAAATGGCTGCGGTTGATAGAGGAGACGACAGAGAGAGGAGGAGGGAGAACATGAGTGGACAGGAGGAGAAGGTATTAATTAGTTAATTAGCTAATTAGGGTACTTGATTAGTTGATGAGTTGTGATCGCAATTAGTAGCCGCTGGCTGCAAAGACATGCATAGCTTGCAGGATAGGATTGAGCGAAGCCGTTTGAACTAACTATTCGAACCTGAGATTCGACGGTAAATGATAGCGGTGAAACGCGCGCTTACCTGGTTGGGCTTGAAATTAGAGAATACGGATGGGAAACGATTTGAGTTGTAAAAAAGATTTATATTTATTCATTTTTATTGTTATTTAAATAATAATTGTACTGCAGTTAATTAGTAATGATCCAAATTAGTAATCGCTTGCTGCATAGAAGGGGCATAGATTGTAGATGGTGGCACTCAAAAGAAATGCCTTCTTAATGTATAAAACGCGCGATCCGATTGCAAATGATAGTTGTGAAACACGCGTGTGCCAGGTTTGACATGACACAAAAAAGCGGATGGATACTATTTAATTCATATTAGCACACCGATTTATATTTATTCATTTTATTATTATTATTTAAATATAATTATATTGCAGTTAATGCGTGCTCGAGTGGCGGATGTGAGGAGGGAGGCTGAAGGAGGATTCACGAGGAAGGAGGAGATGGAGAAGTATAAGGTGAGGAGGGGGGGGGGGTGTTGATAGCAACTTTTTTTTGGTCTCTGGTCTTTAGAATGGTACCAAAGGGTACGCAGATAGCTGTTCGATGGGGAATGTCGAGTTTTGGTCTTTGGTCACTAGAAAGGGATCCAGGAGCATACAATACACGATAGGATTGGTGGGGAAAGACGAACTTTGATCTCTGGTCTTAAGTCTCTAGAATGGAATCGGTACGATTTGACAATATTCGATATTGTTGATTGATGGGGGATATACGAGTATGTATCTTTCATCTCTTGTCCCTGGAATGACATCCTGGGATATACAGATTGATTATGGAGGAATTGCTCTTTTTTGATACCCGATATTTGCCAGAATGTGGACGAGTCGCTTCGCCGCAGCGGGCAGCGCCTCAAGCAGAAGGAGCTGGCGGGCCTGCCATCGATTAGAGCAAAGGTACGGTAGAGTTGGAGTAGGGTATTCGGGATGTGGTATCTGCTATTCCTCCCTGATAATACGAGGATCGAAAAATGCAGAAAAATATTGATTGTCTAGTCACTTCTGCGTTGCACGCTCTTGCTATGTTCTCTGCGGGCTGTCCTATCTGATCTTGGCTTTGATTCGCAGTCGTTTTAATTTGTATCTATTAGAGGACTCGTTAAAACAGTGTGATCTGGGTTGTGGTTGGATTCTTTGTCTAGACCAAGGGCCCAAACACTCACCATCTTATTATAGAGTAGTATGAATATCTTAATAGAACTTTTAAAAAGTAATATTTAAGTATATTTAAAAAAAAAGTATATTTTAAAAAAATTATTTGATCTCTACAGCCGTCCCTGCCGCCCTCCCCTCCCAAGAAGACGATGACAGTGGAGAGCGCGGAGAACGGCGAGGTCCGAATGAGGGTAAGTTGATCTTTGATCTTTGATACGCAATTTCTGTAGTCCTTGATCACTACTGCCTGGGCTAGGAGTAGGGGATGTTGAAGTATATTTTAAATGTGAACGTGGCTGTTCAAGAAGCATCGGGGCTCTCTTTTGTTGTTTATTTTGTATCAACCGTCCAAATGCGAACACTGTTCCAGTATCTCATTGGCTTTAAAACATTGCTGAGACGGGAAAGATACGGGCTCGTTTTGTTTGAATCACTGATCGAGATTCTTTGCCGTCGATTGTTTGATGCTTCACGTTGTCTAGTAAACTTATTTGGATTGCGATGGCCAGTGGATTGACGGATTGCGTTGACATTACAATGAATACTAATTCCCTCGTTCAGAAGCTGGAGACGCCCTCGTCCGCCCGCCGACTCGCGTCGCTGTCCATGGTGGAGCCGGCGAAGAACGCCTGCGCGTACTGTAGCAAGGTGGGGGGTGATTATCGATTGCTTATGGATCTTGACCGCTCAATCCGAGTTTAATTGAATAGAGCTTTATGAAGTGTCAATCACCGGTAAACCATTTGTCTGTCTGTGAAGCGGAGACAATGTTAGCACAGTTGTGAAGAGGGGGGGGGGGTCCCTAGGAGGGGAGGAGGGGTAGGGTAAAAAACTGGCGCCGGCCGGGGCCGCCCCCGTTCTCACCACTCGCTTGAGTGTCATAGTGTCGGGTCCGACGTACCGAACCATGACGACTGAAGCGGGAGGGGAGAGTGGTGGGGGAGGAAGAGGGGGAAGGGAGGAGAGGAGGGAGAGGAAGAACTGATGTCGGGGTGGAAGAGCGCGCGCACGACACGGGAAGGCGCGCGTTACGCGAGACGGGATTGACACTGGGGGAGGGGGAAAGGTCGACGCCCCGCCCCCGGGAGGAGGAGGGGGAGGAGCGGCTTGCGGAATGACAAGCTCGTGCGTAGTGGGCAACAGAGTTGTGAAGGCTGATATGGTAGGAGCATCGGTGACGTGGATCATTTTGAGAGATTTCGTCGAGCTATAGGTGGACAGTGAAGCCTGAAAGGAACTGCTAATGTGTTGGCAGTTGCACTTTTCCCCTGGGGTAGTTTATCTTTCCTGGCGTTTTCGTAAACGGTCTTTGGTGTGTCAGCTTATTCAAGGTATCGCTTTGTGTGAGAGCCTACCAGTTAGAAAATATGTTCGCCCCCATGGTGATTTTGACATCTTTTACGGGACGTTTTCGTAAACGGTCTCACTCAATATAACAATACATCTGGGAATTTCTCACTACAGGCGGTCTATGCGCTGTGTGGCATGAGAAATATTGATTGATTAGAGGCGACTCTTTCTTGATATCTGAATGGATAGATATTGATTTATCCATTGATTCCGGGCACTTTTATCTAATCGGTTGAGATGATAAATATTGATTGATGTGAGTTTATCGATTCCTTGCAGGCAGTCTATCTGGCGGAGCGTGTGGTGGTGGAGGGTCTCACCCTGCATCGAGCCTGCTTCAAGTGCGCCTTCTGCAGCCAAGCACTGCGACTGGGAGAGTGCACGGTGGAGCGACTGCTCGATCAGCATAAGAACTTCAGGTGCGAAAAGTTAGAGATGGGCAAAATGGGGACTGTACAAACTATGAAAATGAACTGTGACACTCTGAAAATGGCAACTTTACATGGGAAGGAAGGGCGGTAGGTCAGACGAAAAAAACAATCTTTTTTTATTAGATTATTATTTGTCGATGTTTTGTTGGCATCGTGAGAGAGACGGGGTTCCTAGACGATGGATGCCCACCCGGTGAGTCGGTGCTGCGTCGATGATGTATGTACGCAAATGGGCGGTGTGCACGATGTATTTCGCTGTGCTCCTCGAAAAAAGATTAATTCCGCTCATTGCCAGAATGTTCTGCAAGACGCACGCGCGCCTGCCGCTGCGGGAGAAGCTGGCCAAGATCGAGAGGAGCGAGCGGAGGGAGAGAGGAGGAGTGATGGAGAAGGCGAGCAGTGTCGATAATGGTGAGGAGTACGGTAGTTGAGGGGTACGGTAGGGCAGAATAGGGATAATGGTGAGGGGTGCGGTAGTTGGCAGGGATGAGGAGATCGCTAGGAAACGATATCATGTTGAGCGTAGCCTAAAAATCGTGATTATTTCGGTAACTAGCTATAGTTATTGACCGATAATGATGTTTCAGTTGACGCGCACGCGACCCCGTCGCTGCAGGAGTCAACACCAATGTCGCCAAGGACGCATACGGTAGGGCGTTATGATGTTATCGATCGACGTCGCTTTCAGCACTCGATTTCTATAGCGAGCTTGATGGGAAAACAAAGTGAAATATCGGCTTGTATGTTCTCGTCTCTAATTGCCTCTTCCGGTTCAGGTAGCAGTGGACGCCGCGGTCACACCCACTATCGTGCAAAGGGATAAGAGAGGAGGAGAGGGAGAGAAGGGGTGAGTTGAAAATGACGTTGCAAAAGTTACAGCGGATTCCGCAACGTGATACCACCAGTGTTTCACGATGAAAAGGGTTTGGAGGCGAATGATTTGAATCCAGGCGGGTTGAAGTTTCGGGCATTTTATGAAAGGGGATGCTGGCTCCACCTTGGCTTCTTCATTCGGTTGCTTGGAAAAAATATTAGCATCAAGTCATTACTATGTAATCCCTACCTCTTTCTTCCAGTCTGTCCACCCGTGGCTCGTCCACCTCGCTCTTCTTCTTCCCCTCTGATGCTGCAACTGGTGGGTCGTCGATGACGTCATCACTATGTAATGTGACGTCATCCTCCAACTCCTCCCTTCACCCGTCGACGGCCACTGCGAGAGATGGAAGGACGACGATAACGATTGGAGAGGAGGACAGTGAGGGTGGGTGATTGTGTCAGTTACCCTGCTTAGATTGATAGTGGATAAACGAGTGAGATATGAGGTAGACGTGAGGCGAGAAATCACAGGGTCTAGGTGAAATATCGCCGACAGTACTAAAAAACGATATTTTTTTCCATTATGAAATAATCATTTTCTACGAATTCACGCGGGTTTGGTAGTTGTTGTTGTTTTCGAATATCATTATTCATTAAAAATGCAAAAATTTGCATGAGTTGGAGGATGGCTGACCTAGTTATGACGTCATCGACAACGTTTTTAAACAAAGCATTTTCAGTTCCCTGCCCTCTTCGCGTCGTTTCTGCCTCACTAACTGAGATGCCGACCTCGAGGAGCTTGCTGCTGATGGAGGAGAAGAGAGAGGAGGACGAGTATGCGACACTTGAGAGATCCGTGAGTGAATCCATCGTTTGAAGGGACAGGCAGGAAAGAGCTGGGCCCTGCGTTTCATCCCCCCCCCTAAATAGGGACACCTGCGTTTGAATGGTTGATGTGCAGGGTTTTCTAAAATCCGGGGCAAACAACAACAAAGGGGGCGGAGACTGGCATAGCGCTCTCTCTCTCTCTCTCTCTCACTTTTACACGCTCTCTCGTGTTTACTAGTTTCTCTGCCGCTCTCCGCTCTCTTGCCCTCCAATGCCCGAGCGTGAAACGTTGTGCGCTGCGTCAATTTTCACGAATCTTTCAACTTTTGAGTGAACCTTGGTAGAGAGGAAGAACAAGCAGGGAAGGTACAATCTGAAAATTGTTTTTGAAACGAATTTGTTTGATTTTCTCACTCTTTTACTGTCATTTCGCTGCTTTTGCTATTGCATGAATACCAAATAATTGCAGATGACTCGTAAACTGTCGCCTTCAACATCGATGGACGAAGAGGATGAAGAAGAAATTGAAGAGGAGGAGGAGGAAAGTGGAGAGGTGAGTAGGCGGATTGGGGTTGCAGAGGGGAGTGATGAGGGAAAGGTGATGGAGGGGATTTCAATGAAGATTCTGTGTCGACATAGAGTTATAATTAATGAGAAAAAAGAGATAGAGCAAGTAACCGGTGGCTACTAATTTGAAGTTTTCCCTCGCCTAAAATGGAAAATATCGATTGATTAATTGCAGTTGGATCTGCTCGATACAGCAATGGACGAGGGAGACGATGTTGAGATGGAAGAGGAGGAGGAAGAAGAAGAATTGGGAGAGGAAGAAATGGAAGAATTGGAGAGAACTGTGGCTGAAATGGAGGATGAAGAGTGTACTGAGATACAGGTGGGTAGGGTATTGAAATTACGGAATACGTAAAGTCGATATTAGACGATTCACGTAATATGTATTACAAAGGTTCGTGTGACGAACATTACATTATTGCATATTAATATTAGCTAGATTATATCTAGATATCAATTGTCAATTATTTTACGTTCATAGTTTGTGCTTTTTAGCATCTCTGAAACCGAAGATCACGAGTATGTAGAACATTTGAATTCAAAATCGTGTTGAAACATATTTTTTTATGCAGGCGCTCTCCATCATCGAGACGATCAATCGTCGTCGGAGTACGGTAGACTCGAGGAGTACGGTGGACGGTCGATCGTCATCAATCGATGAGCAACGGCCGACTACCGTAGTCGGGACTACCGTAACCGGCAGGAACAAGACGATGGCTGTTATAGAAGAAGGAGAGAAGGAATTGAGAGAGCGGAAGGAGGGAGAATTGAATGAGAGAAGAAGGGAAGCGAGGGAGAGAGCAAGGGCAAAGAGCGATCGACAACTTGGATTGGAAGAAGAAGGTGAATTTATAAAATAAATTTGAAATTTCATTATTTGTAAAACAAACGACGATATTTGTGCGTAAATGGTAAGCCGCAATTTGTAGTTAGCCCTAGTGGTTATGTGTTTCGCTGAAGTGATAGCACTACCTTCGCCCACTTGTTCATCTGCCGCAAATCGTTTAGAAGATATAACAGAATAAGCTTCCCCATACAGGCACTACATCCTCTCGCTCCTCCTCCTTTTCTTCCTCCTCCACTCCTCCCTTCGCCACGCCCTCTGCTGCAGTTGCTGCAGGAATGGGAGAGACGCCGAGGAGTTTTGCAGGTATTACGGTTTATTGATTTACAGCTCTGCGCTTAGCGCACTAAATGGAACAATTAATAATTACTAGCTCGGGCATTAGATTAGTCTGCGTTACCTGAAACGTGCCTTCGTATATCTTTGGCGACTCATCGATCAATTATCCTTGCAGCAGCTGCAGCCACTCCTTCTGCAGCACGGCTGCAGCTGGATTCTCCGTCAGTCTACACGACACCCCTGCTGCAGACTCCCGCACGACCCGCTCCATACTCACCGCCACAGGGTGAGAAGTAGATGTTGCTGTGGCATGTTGCTGTTGGTGTTGCTGTGGCAATCCGGATCGAATGAAAGTTAGGAAAATTGAAGAAAAAATAAATAGTTAGAAATTACGTGTTTATTGAATCATGAGAGTGACAGGTTTAGAAGAAACTTGTAAAATATCTGTAGCATTAAATTACAAGTATGAAATTTGCTGCCCAACAATGAGATCTTTTAATGAAGATACTATTGTGTTTGATGATCAGAGATAACGCATCAGACGAAAGATCAAAGATCAATCTTGAAATAAAGATCAATTATGGTCAGGTCTGCTCGCTCGTCTCTTCTCTCCCTCATCCAATCGTCGTCCTCTGCCCAGTCCATACAGTGAGAGGAGAGGAGAAAAGAAGGAGGAGGAGAGGGAGAGGTTAGTTTATTTTTTAAAAATGCAAATTTGGAACTTTGGTCGTGAAAAAATCCATATACATAAATTAGTAAACTATTTGATTATGCGAAGGAATCGGAGATACATCGTACGTACACAGTGTTGGATTGGAATATATATTTAATGAAACACAGATGTGCATGGTATGATACAGAGTGTGTAAGAGTTGCTTCTCCTCTATATCCATCCGGTTCTATGCACGTTTAGTTAATAAAATATTTAATTCTATAAATAATTTAAATATGAAATTTAAATATGAAAAATATCTTGATTTAAATATGAAAAATATCTTGATTTAAATATGAAAAATATTCATTTTATTCATTTTTTTAGATCCTCATCGACCTCTGAATCTCTCGATTCGACCGTTGACTCGATTCATGTGGAGAGTGCGAAAGAAAGTGCATTGAAAGGAAAGAGCTACAGGAAGTGAGATGATTATCGATTAAAAAAGGATGACGTAATTCTGAAATACTTAGCTCTTTCTAATGCTGGAAAAAATTACCAATCAAAAATGGAAATATTCGTTATTAATATACCTCTATCTTCGAACAAATAAAAATTCGAGTGGTCAACACTATAGTTGGACTACAGTGAGTTGAGTGAATGTTCAATTTTTAGCGTGCGATAGTTGCTCTGACTCCACCCCATTTCAGGATGAAGCATTCGCGAAGCACCGATTCACGTGGAGAGGCGGAGATGAGTGAGGAGAGGAGGGCAGAGGTGAGGATACGGTAGATATTGTAGGGTACGGTAGATGGGATGTTCCGCATCTCCCGTTTAGGAACCCGACAAAATATTTCCCAAGATTTTTAACGTTTATTTCGAGTTACTAAAAGGGAGCTGCAAAATGTGCCACTACAGAGCATACTGTAGAGCGGGAAGTAGGGCGGGGAGTATTGTAGCATCAGGAATGTATTGGGTCACTGTAACTACTAATGTGAGGGTACTGTAGATTATTGATTTTACTATTAGCAAATGCATTCCCATATATAACTGATTATGGAATTTCAGGTCTCTGACGATGTCCGAGGCGCGCAGACTCCAATGGCCATTGTCGCTCCATCGCCACGCTCAGTGACATCGGGTAAGTAATTTTTGAGCTTATAAAATAATATTATTATTTTCTCTATTTAGGTAAATTTTGTTCGCATTTTAATTATCTTCATTCATATTTTCTTGATGAAAACTGCGGAAAAAAGTAGAAAAAAAATCGTATGAATATCCGTTTCTTGCCCCCATTCACAGTTATTTTTCTTGTATGCGATACTCTGACGGAATAAACAATGAATGAATGAATGAATGAATGAATATGAGCGTGAACCCGGAGATTGCGCGTTTCGTGGGTGGGATAAGAGATCAGAGCGGTTGAGGTAAAATGTTCTGGATCTCGTCTCTGTGAGTAAATTAATATGTTGATTACAATATCACTCAATAATTTCAGGCGATTCGATATCTCGTCTCTCAGTCGACGATGCTTCCATTCGAATGGTGCAGAGGAAAGTGGAGAGAATGAGAAAGCAGAGAACTGATGATAGAAGGTACGGTAGAGGGGTTACGGTAGGGGAGCATGCAGAATACCGTGGAAATGGACGAATGGAAACCCCGGTGGTTATATGTTGCTTATGCGAGTGATAACAGCGAGTTTACTAATGATGCACTGATATGCATGACGTACAAATGTATTATTCAAATCAATTTGAAAACTATTTAAGAAAAAAATAAACGTGATTTCAGACGAACGGGTCAGGATCTTCAACGAGGATTGGCGGAATGTGACACGAGAATGGAAGAAGTAATGAGAGAAGGAACGGCTGCTGAAAGGAGATTGTGTGGAGGTGAGAGGTGACAGACAGACAGACACACACACAAATATTGATAGACACAGACAAACATACAGAAAGACATACACACAGATAGACAGACACAGACAGAGACATACAGACAGAAAGAAACAGAGACAGAAATTGCGTGGAGGTCAGACGTGATATTTTAATTTTTTTTAAACATTGGACGGAAAATTCGTGTTTGAATGCAGAGTGTAAAGTCGTCCGCTGTATTCAAAATACTGGTGAAGCGAAAAAAAGGCAAACGGAGCCTGTTGATTATCAATAGTTGCAGAATACAACCATAATAGAGGAATTGTTATTAATTCAAAAAAATATTGATCAGTTCTCGATTCAGATACCGTAACCCTCTTTACAGATCCCACTTCCACTTATCTGCTCGAGACGTGGTACTCGTTGGTGATGGAGAGGGATCGATTGAGAGAGAGGGAAGATGATCTGAGATTGAGGGCGAGGTGAGATATGATTAGGAGTTATTTGACAACGAAATAAAATCAGAAAAAAATGCGAGAAAAGGGACTGCAGCAAGCAGGTGCTGTGCGGTTTCACGAATAGTTTAAAATGCTAAATTGGTCAAGACCATCCATTATTTGAGATTTCCCTAAACCAACTCAGCCCATTTACCTCTCTTCTTTTCAATTTCAATGAAATTGTTGGGTCTTTCTTTCGTTTTGGGAGAAAATATTGGGTAAAAAACGCGTGAATTGCAGAGAAATGGCGGCGGACGAGGAGTATAAAGGACTCAAGAAGAGATTCAATGAGATGAGTTTGGATGGAGGAGAAGAAGATGAGGTGAGAGGGAGAGATTACTGTAGATTACGGTAGGTCATGCTTAGATTACTGTAACTTACAGTATACCAAGAATATAATACAGTCACCGTGTTGTTTCTGCAGATATTTCTGACTGCATAAGATACATTTTTTTGTGAGAGGACTAACAGTCATAGCTACTGTATTTCACAAACTGCCTGGGCTTTTCTTAAGCTATTACTAAATGCATGTAATGTTGAATCTTGCAGGACACTCTACTGCAACAAATGGTCGAGGCACTGAGGAAGAGGGGATCGGCACGAGCGGCTGTTGAGAGTTACAGGTACGGTAGTTACAGGTACAGGTACGGTAGCAGAGTGCAATCGATCGGATACTGTAATGGTTACGGTAACAGAGTGCAGTGAATTGGGATCGGTTATGGGTACGGTGGCAGAGTGAGACTAATTTAGGCATAAAAGGAAACACCAACACGAGAGATTAAAAATTGATCCTGGGAATTCGGAGTTTCACAGAATCCAGAATAGTATGGTCTTGTTTGAACTGTCTGTGCACGGATCGATCTCTAGCTTATAGTACGTGTTCATAGGGATGTTTTACAATCATTTTGAGTCTCCAATTTAGATTATCGTTACAATACATCCTATATTTGTTTATATTTTTAATTCTCCAGAGACGCTCCTTCTCGACCCCGTCGCGACCCTCCCCACGTGGTACTACAGAGGCACGGCTACAACTACCTCAACTTCCGACCCATATTTATTGCCTGAGATACCGTAACCCGCCCAGGGTTACTGTAGCCCCAAGCACTGTATTGATTGAAATTGTTTACTCGCCTTTTTTATAGGAACCAACTCACTGTTTCATACTGATTGTCCACATTTCGAGAATAAGATACGCTTCTGAGCAGTTTTTAAAAAAATATTTGTTATTAAACAATTTGGTGAAAAAAGATTTAGGGAATAATGTGGTAATTGATCCGTTTGTAGATACTTTTCATTATGCCCTTTTCACTTTTCAGGTCTAATTTTCTAGTTTGCAATATCTAATAATAACCGTTTTATTTCCCGATTTCAGTGTGCTAGTCGACACGATTTGCCCCAGTTTTACTTTCCCATTTAGTAAGTCTTACAAATTATCTCAATAAACTGACTTTGCCCTTCCGGCCTTGCCATTGTGTATCGAACAAAATGTGCTCACACTATCGATTGATCTACCCTCAGGTCGATTATCGATTGATTTCCTCCCTGCTTTATTCTCCCCTCTCATCTAGGTCCGTTCTATCCGAATCCTGTAGGCATAATTATTGCTAACAAATCGATTCTTCTCTGTTGCACCCACCGAATTTGTCGTTATTATTATAATAAATTGGATCCGGTTTTGCGCGCCTTTCTTGTGCAATCATAAAATGATGAAAAATTCAAAGAAGCAAACAATTACGGTAGTTCGATCTACCGTAGTCGATCTGGATTCTTTACTGTTCAATTTGTTCTGCTCTGCGGTGTTTTAGGAAAGAAAAACGAAACCCGGAAATGAATTTATCGGTTCGATTTGAGAAAAAGCCAAATTGGCAGTGAGAACAAGCCAATCGAAAGAAGTGCGAGTAGAAGAGCGAAAGAAGTTCGATGAAAACGAAAACGGAGAAAATGAGCGATGATTATCTGCAATGAAGTTGTGTACGGAGTATCGCCAATGGATTGATACCTGGATACGGTATAGAGTACGGTAGACACGGTAGATGCGATAGATTGTGCAGGTTACGGTTGGTTACAGTATCTGGAAGAGCATCTAACGGACGCTGCTGGATAAGCTACCGTACCTTCTGTCTCAGATGAGGGTGACTTCCAGAGGGACGCCCAGAATGATGAGGTGGTGGAGGTACCGAGCCCAGGTCGCTGCGTCATCAGGGTCATCGCAGGCCAGTTCCAGCGTTCTCTCCTGCGCACACGCACATCATTACAATACTCCAAAATCGGTTCAGGCCTCTCTCTCTCTCTCTCTCTCTCTCTCTCAAGGCTGTCCTCACCTTCATCTTAATCTGTGGTCGCTCGAAGCCGAGGTCGGCGAGCAGTGTCTCGACTGCACATTCTGCAAAACGTATTCATAATTCTACCACAGTCCGCTCCTCTCCCCCAGGAAGGGGTCAAGAGGGGCTTCTCTCAATTTCCCCGCCCCCCCCCCCCTTTCGTACAACCAATCGATCAGCAGAGCTGATCTTTGACCTTTGATCTCTTACCGTTGATCTTTGATCTTTTGCGACGAGGAAATTTCGGTACTCACCGGCGAGCAGTGGGGAGAATCCGGTCACGCGAAGAACACGGCCAGCGGATGGCCTGCAATCAATAAAATCATGCTACAGTATCCCTCTGGGCGAGCATTTCGTTGCGAGAGCCACACGTGCTTTCAATCATTTCAACACTGACCCAACGATGGCGTGCCGATCGATGCACGATCCGGCATGACGATTCGACTGGCTGCGCTAATAGCATCCTGGAATGCGAAAATTGCGTCATCACTAGGCAATTAGTCGTTGTAGGCATGGGGAGGACACTAAACTGACCAGGGATTCGCTGAATGCTGCGTAGATCTTAATGCCCTGTTGGAAAACCACTTCCACTTCAAAAGCTATCGCACCAGCGAGGAGTAGCTTGACTTCCTTCTCCCGACCAGGGCTGGTCACCGACGTCACCAGAATCGTGCTGCCTGCAAACGAGATTGCGTCATCACTATGCAATATTGCATCCAGAACATCCCCATCCCCAAGTAATAGTTCCGATATTGCGTCATCGATAGGCAATAGCAACTGAAGACGGATAGGAGTCGAGGCGAAGAGATTGTTTGTAATCAAGACAGCTACAGTACACCACTCGCCAATGAGGTGTCCATGCTTGTTAATCTTGCAGATTACCGGCTTCACATCGACAAGCTGAAAGCGGTAAGAGATTGTGGCTACAGTACGCCCCCGTCTATTACAATACTCCGGGAACGGGGCGGTACAGTAATCCTCGGGATCGATAGGCATCAGCAACTTACCATCATCACGTAGTCTTGAAGTGCATATTGCACAGAATGAATTCGCTCGGTGGTCGCCTCTCTCAATATGCGACGGCCAAACGGCTCCGAGAACACTCGGTACAAGAGCGTCTCGAAGGTGACTTCCTTGACCGTCTTCGGCTGCAACAATGTGCGCGCGGTTAGCGCAGAAATGCGACCTACGGTACCCCCGCGGCTACAGTACCCCTTCCTTCCGAACGGCCACAGTAACCCCGGGAGACGCGTTGTCGGCTTACCAATATATCCTCGTCGCTTGTCGTACGGGCGGTTCTCAGCTGCTGCTGCAAAGTAGAATCGTGGATGAGACGCGTGAGTGAGGCGCGTGAGACGCGTGAGAGCAAGCTCGCCCGCTACGATCTACCCACCTCGAACTGCACTGCGAGTGCTGTAGTAGACGGATCTGGCGCAGGCGTCGGAGGTGCCGCAGGTGCTGCAGGCGTCGGAGGTGCCGCAGGTGCTGCAGGCGTCGGAGGTTCCGCAGGTGCTGCAGTCGGATGGACCGGAAGACGAGGCAGAAGAGCGATTCGAGCGACCGCAGCAGCCCCGGCCGCCTGTAGCAGTGGTAGTCAGTTCAAGTCCTCTACCCATACTTAATTTTTGACATTTTTGACGATGACCTTTCTAAAATGTGGGAACGCCTGCGAGTTTTAGTTCGCATTATTCGGTCCCCTTGTACACTACAGTATCTCGGGGGGAGGTACTGTGCTTGAGTCGGTTATCGTACCTTGGTAGCTTCTGCAGCATGCCCATCGCAACCTGCAAGTAGTCGGTTCATACTTGGCGACTTTGCGAACTCGATCATTCGCTGCACACCCTGCAACCAAAATTTCATCATCACTATGAAACTCGACAGTATCGCCGCCCTCCAGGGGTATTGCGTCATCACTAGTCAATAAAAGGAAGGTGACTCATCTCATCGTCGTCGTTCAATACGGCGCCTACACCGCGGTCGAGCACGTGATTGAATAGTTGCTGAAAATGGCCAATCGATAATGGTCTAATTTTTGAAAATGCACAGCGCACCCTACAGTACCTCACACAATACGCTACAGTAGCCCACAGAGCCCTAACGTGCCCCATAGTGTCCTACAGTAGCATACAGTACTCCACAGTGCCATACAGTACCCAACATTGACCTACCGTACACTACAGTACCTTCAGTACTCCACTGTGTCCGACAGTACCCTACAGTACTCCACAGTGTCATACAGTAACCACTGCTGTCCTGCATTACTCCACAGTACCCTACAATCCGGCGCTGCCCGCAAGACTCGTTACCTGCTCGGGCAGGAATCCCACCGCTCCGCGTCCGCCGATGTTCTCTCCGTCGAAGAGCACCTGCAAAGAGACCCGTTGTTGCATCATCACTACGCAAGACCGATCGTGGCTCACCATGTCCCTCTTCCAGAACTTGTCGTCCGCAAAATTTGCTGCCACGCGCGAAATCTCCTGACAAGGACGTGGATTGCTTCATCACTAGGTAACATTCCCCCGCCTCCTATTCGATACTCACATGTTGGAGTGTCGTGTTGTGCTGCGCGTATTCCGCCGCCGCCTCGTGCGCACCCGCTCCGTTATCGACCACCATCTGGAAAAAAAGATCAAAGGTCACACAATTGGGTGGGAGAGAGGGAGTGCGCGACGTCATGCCCCCCTCCCCTTCACGTGAATCGAGAGAGAGAGAGAGAGAGAGAGAGACAGGGGGGGGGGAGACGTGAAATGCAAATCCGCGGGGTTCGATCCACTCTTACAGTATCGATCAAAAGTATTCGCCCAAAAACTTCGAAGTGGTGTAACTTCCGAACCAGAAGAGCAATCGGCCTAAATTTTTGAGTGGTAGGAACTCATAGCCTAGGGCCTCATTTGCGATTATTTCAGCGAAGAATGATTTTCACATATTACGTAGTGATGACGAAAGTTTGTGATGGTGTTTCCGAGGCGATTATTTGCTCGGAGGCAAATTTCTCAGGCGTCGCGCTTATTTTGGTGAAAGTAGAAGTGGAGGCACACTCAAGAAAAATTGACACCAGATTGTACGGTTTTGTACCGGATCAGGACCATTGTTCAAAGTGGGTTCCCGAAAAAATGGATTTTCGTTTCTAGACGTGCTAGAGACTCGTGCTTAGGCTCAAAATGATCGCAAAAAGAACTAATACTATCTCCAAAGTTTGTTAACAATATTATTTTATTTGCCCTCAGGGCATGACAATTTCACTTTTTGGGATCGCCCATTTTGAAAGAGATCTACCACTCTCAGAAGGTTATCTAAAAATCTGGTTTGTTGACTAAAACTTTGAGAAACTATTACAGAATCATCACTTACAATTTCATGTGTGGCATTTTTCCTCTTTGCATGGCATCTGTTCTCCTGGTTTGATGCGTCGCTCAGAACCGCCTCGCCCCGCCCACCTTTTCTGTCGTTTCGATAAGATTCGTTTCGCTAGGAACTTCAATAGTTACCCAAACATCCACATATCATATAATAACAAGTAATACATGATATCAGGAGTATTCAGCGTAGAAAAAGTGAAAAAGGTGCGCGGGCGAGGCGGTTCTGAGCAACGCATCAAACCAGGAGAACAGATGCCATGCAAAGAGGAAAAATGCCACACATATGAAATTATAAGTGATGATTCTGTAATAGTTTCTCAAAGTTTTATTCAACAAACCAGATTTTTAGATAACCTTCTGAGAGTGGTAGATCTCCTTCAAAATGGGCGATCCCAAAAAGTGAAATTTTCATGCCCTGAGGGCAAATAAAATAATATTGTTAACAAACTTTGGGGATAGTATTAGTTCATGATTGCGATCATTTTGAGCCTAAGCACGAGTCTCGAGCACGTCTAGAAACGAAAATCCATTGTTTCGGGCACCCACTTTGAACAATGGTCCTGATCCGGTACAGAACCGTACAATCTGGTTGTCAATTTTTCTTGAGTGTGCCTCCACTTCTACTTTCACCAAAATAAGCGCGACGCCTGAGAAATTTGTCTCCGAGCAAATAATCGCCTCGGAAACACCATCACAAACTTTCGTCATCACTACGTAATAAGTGAAAATCATTCTTCGCTGAAATAATCGGAAATGAGGCCCTAGGCTATGAGTTCCTACCACTCAAAACTTTAGGCCGATTGCTCTTCTGGTTCGGAAGTTACACCACTTCGAAGTTTTGGGCGAATACTTTTGATCGATACTGTACCTCCTCGCCCTCCTTCTCTTCCTCCTCTCCCGTCTCTCCTCCTCCCTCCTCCTCCCTCGCTCCTCCTCCGAACACTGCATTGAGCGCCCGCTCGTACTCGAAGTCCTGCAAGGCGCGCACAATCATTTCCGAGGCCAATTACGACAAGTGTCCAAAGATTAAAGATAAAAGTTCAAAATCTGAATTTCGAACAGCATCCATGATTTAGTGTAGTTTGATCTTTGATTTTGGGACGTGGCGGCGCGCGGGTATGACAGAAGCGGCCTTGCCTGGCCACACGTGCAGTTTGATCTTTGATCTCTCTCGTCTCTCGGTGTCCCCTAGAGAGAGAGAGTTGGCGAGAGTGAGAAGGTGAGACAAGAGAGAGAGAGAGAGGGCCAGCCAGCGGCGACTAGCATCCCAGCTGCTGCAGCTGCTGCTCACCTCGCTGTCGCCTTCTCTGTCGAAGTCGGTTTGGGTGTCGTCCAGTGGCCCGACCGGTGAGCGACTCCTGTGCGTTGCCACCGTCTGCTGCAATATCGGGTAGGTCATACGCATAAGGGGAGGGGGGGGGTAAATCAATAGGGGGGGCGGAGTCTTGGTCGCACCTCGTTTGCTGCATCTCGGGCGGCCTTTTCGCGTGCAGCCTTTACCTCGCGCATCCCTTTTCTCTTGCGCTTCGCCTTGCTGCCGCCGTACACCGCGTCCATCTGGAAAGCGCAGCTTGCAGCAAGCGACACGTCCATCCCGAACCTCCAGAAAGGGGTCAGGAGCTAGAGATTGTGTCCAAATTGAGCGGGCCGTCGCGAGCAAAAGGCTGCACGCGCAAGGAGCTGCAGACAAGAACAAGGTGCGACAGACTCCGCCCCCTATTGATTTTCACTCCTTGCTGGAGGTTTGACCGGTCCCCAAACTCACCGTGCTCATCTTGTCCATCGCACGCGCCATAGCTTGTCGCTCTCGAGTGGGGGACTGCAATGGATCAATGATCGATACTGTAGCTATTGTAGTACTGTAGCTATTGTAGTACACTATGACCTACTGAAAGCAGAAAGTATACTGTAAGCGATGAAGGGTACCGCCCCCACCCTCCGTAGTTGTTTTATTACTAGACAGCTACACGAGGGGGTCCACCGCTTACAGTGTTCCCCACCAGCAATAGCTAGAGTACTCACTTGAGGTGGATCCGACGACATCACGCGACCTCGTTCGATCTTTATCGACCGACAACTACCGTAACCCCCTGCAATGGGCACACGATAAGAGAAGTATATTGGGGAACCTCCGTGGAGGGGGGGGAGGGGGTAGGTGCAAAATACTGCAACATAAACAACAAACGGACGCGAAAAAAGGAGAGAGCGAAGGCAAAAGCGGGCAATTAGTGAGCACCGGACACGGGGGCTCAAAGGCGGATGAAAAAGCGGTCCGAGAATAAGCTGCACTTACTACGGTATAATGCTTGATGTAGTCCACACTTTTCATCGCAATACCGTAGTAAGCAATGTACATTTTACGCATTGCGCTCGTGACCATTCTCTGTTCATTTCTCTTGTAGAGGATCTGAATTTTTGAGCCCCCGTGCACCGACCGCTCCGGCGATTCTTATACCCCCGAAATGTGCGCTTAATTTGACTGAAAACGGGGAGATATTCTGGTTGGCGATTATTCAAAACGGTGCAGTCGAAAACAAAGATTGATTTGCATCTGCCTTGCTCGTTCTTTGTCTGTCCCCTCCCCTGACTCCGCCCCTTTCTCCTCCATTCACTTCATTCGCAGTCCACCGTACGAAATGGCCGGCTCTCTCCCCTCTCTCGCTCCGATCGATAAGTGAGCTGTGGTCGAGATCTGAGCGTCCAGGTTTACGGTATCCCTATCAAGATCTAAGCTCCCGGGTTACGGAATTCCGTCGAGGTCTGGGCGTCCGGATTACGGTAACCCCCATCGATTTCTGAGCTTCCAGGTTACGGTACCCCGTCGATGTTTGAGCATCCTGGTTACGGTATCCCGTGGAGGTCTGAGGGTTCATGGTTACGGTACCCCGTCGAGATCTGAGCCTCATGGTTACGGTACCCCGCCGAGGTCTGGGCGGCGTCCGGATTACGGTAACCCAATCAATTTCTGAGCGTCATGGTTGCGGTACCCCGTCGATGTTTGAGCGTCCTGGTTCCTATTGATGAGGAGATTCTTTAAGCTACAGTACCACTGAGATACTGTAGTAACTCATGTAGTCATGCACAAATTATCGACGTTACAGTAATCACAATACACGCTGGAAAACTAATCGATTGATATGGCGGATCAAATACCTATCAGCGCACGATGTGTCCCGGCCTCGTTACAGTAACCACAGAAGAAAGGTGAAGTGTTCGTGTGTATCATAACCAAACTAGAGTTAACTTAATGACGCAACCGGCCGATTGTAATCAATTAAGTAAATTTAAAAACTGAATTAAATTTATTTATTGATTACACTCGGTAACGATGGCTGAGTTAATGACGCAACCGGCCGATTGTAATCAATTAAGTAAATTTAAAATTGAATTAAATTTATTTATTGATTACACTCGGTAACGATGGCTGAGTTAATGACGCAACCGGCCGATTGTAATCAATTAAGTAAATTTAAAAATTGAATTAAATTTATTTATTGATTACACTCGGTAACGATGGCTGAGTTAATGACGCAACCGGCCGATTGTAATCAATTAAGTAAATTTAAAAATTGAATTAAATTTATTTATTGATTACACTCGGTAACGATGGCTGAGTTAATGATGCAACCGGCCGATTGTAATCAATTAATTAAATTTAAAAATTGAATTAAATTTATTTATTGACAAGAGGGAGAAACAGGCTGTCCAGAAGGCCGCCAATTTGCTCACCTCGCCCATCCATCGAAGGAGAGAAGAGGAAGAAGAGGAGGAACTGGACGTCGAAGAGAGCGAAGCGGCGCTTTTCGTCGAGGAGATCATCGAAGATCGTGGCTCGGATTCTGAAGATAGCGATTATGAGTTTAGCTCCGATGATAATGAGAACGAGGAGGTTGATGTAGAGAATTGAGAGAATATTTGTTTAGTTTACCATGTCGTGTCAGCATTTGTATACTCACGCCAACTCCCCTTTGTAGTAATATATTTATGAAAGAGATTGAATAAATATTATAATAAATGACTGAAACCAACCTTGCCGCGTCTCCTCCTCCCAACTATCGATCGCTCGTCAGGCGCGTGCGGTGGCCGGCGAAGGCGCGCGCGTGGTCTGCAAGTGCGACGATTCGTATTTAGAAATAGTAGAATGAAAAAGCAACCAACCTTGCCGTCGCTTGTCTCCTCGATAATCGATCGCTTGCGGACGCGAGTCGCGCGTCTAGCGCGGAACGAGGCAGTAGGAGGCGGCCGAGCCCTGCAAGTTCGACGATTCGTATTTAGAAATAGTAGAATGAAAAAGCAACCAACCTTGCTGCCGCTTGTCTCCTCGATAATCGATCGCTTGCGGACGCGAGTCGCGCGTCTAGCGCGGGACGCGGCGGCAGGAAACGATCGCGCGACTTCGCAGGCCGAGCACTTTGACGCAACCGCACGCCGTCGCGGGAAGAACTCGAGCGAAACCTGCGATTGCAACAGTTTACGATTAGAAATAAGAGAATGAACATGCGACAAACCTTGATGGCGCGGCGGTGCGCAGCTTGGGGCGGTGGCGCGTCGATCACGCGCCGTCGCGGGACGAGTAGTTTGACGCAATCACACGCTATCGCGGAACGACCAGCTGGAAACGATCACGCACCGTCGCGGGACGAGTAGTTTGACGCGACCGCACGCCGTCGCGGGAAGAACTCGAGCGAAACCTGCGATTGCAACAGTTTACAATTAAAAACAGTTTAAAAAGCAGGAGGCGGCCAAGGCCTGCAAGTGCGACGAATCGTATTTAGAAACAGTAGCACGAAAAAGCTACCAACCTTGCCGTCGCTTGTCTCCTCGATAATCGCTCGCTCGCGAA
>BTSY01000201.1:0-25061 GCA_036245785.1 Pristionchus fissidentatus
ATAGGAATGAAGTCGATTAATGAAATGGTAAGCATTAGTTTAAATCATAACAAATAGCTTTTCTCTCTAATGAAATCCTTCTGCGATCAATCGATTCTGCATCGTTCCCTTGTGCAAAGTTAAAAACTCGGCAGAATGCAAAAGTTAAAAACTTTGCACCGGATGGGGCCCTATTCCCTATGATTAACTAATTTCTATTGGTCATGGTGGAAGTTATACCCCTACGATCAATCGATGCAGAATCGCTTCCTTGTGCAAGTTAAGAACTTTGCACAGGGTTGGCCCTATTCCCTACGATCAAGTTAGTTTTCATCGGCCCTGTCACCGTTAGTCGAAGAAGAAGAAGAAGAAGAAGAGCAGCTGCACCC
The DNA here is from genome assembly GCA_036245785.1 of Pristionchus fissidentatus. Classification (NCBI taxonomy): domain Eukaryota; kingdom Metazoa; phylum Nematoda; class Chromadorea; order Rhabditida; family Neodiplogasteridae; genus Pristionchus; species Pristionchus fissidentatus. The sequence goes on from BTSY01000201.1 coordinate 369, forward strand.
ACTGTGTCCATCGGCAGAATGCAAATGGTATGAAGTCGATTAATGTAATGCAAGCATTAGTTTAAATCATAACATATAGCTTTTCTCTAATAAAATCCTTCTGCGATCAATCGATTCTGCATCGTTCCCTTGTGCAAAGTTAAAAACTTTGCACCGGATGGGCCCTATTCCCTATGATTAACTTAATTTCTATTGGTCATGGCGGAAGTTATACCCCTACGATCAATCGATGCAGATCGCTTCCTTGTGCAAGTTAAGAACTTTGCACAGGGTTGGTCCTATTCCCTACGATCAAGTTAGTTTTTCATCGGCCCTGTCCACGTTAGTCGAAGAAGAAGAAGAAGAAGAAAAAGAAGAAGAGCAGCTGCACCCACTGTGTCCATCGGCAGAAATGCAAATGGTATGAAGTCGACTAATGAAATGGCAAGCATTAGTTTTAAATCATAACATATAGCTTTTTCTCTAATAAAATCCTTCTGCGATCAATCGATCTTGCATCGTTCCCTTGTGCAAAGTTAAAAACTTTGCACCGGATGGGCCCTATTCCCTATGATTAACTTAATTTCTATTGGTCATGGTGGAAGTTATACCCCTACGATCAATCGATGCAGAATCGCTTCCTTGTGCAAGTTAAGAACATTGCACAGGGTTGGCCCTATTCCTACGATCAAGTTAGTTTTCATCGGCCCTGTCACGTTAGTCGAAGAAGAAGAAGAAGAAGAGCAGCTGCACCCACTGTGTCCATCGGCAGAATGCAAATGGAATGAAGTCGATTAATGAAATGGTAAGCATTAGTTTAAATCATAACAAATAGCTTTTCTCTAATGAAATCCTTCTGCGATCAATCGATTCTGCATCGTTCCCTTGTGCAAAGTAAAAACTCGGCAGAATGCAAAAGTTAAAAACTTTGCACCGGATGGGCCCTATTCCCTATGATTAACTTAATTTCTATTGGTCATGGTGGAAGTTATACCCCTACGATCAATCGATGCAGAATCGCTTCCTTGTGCAAGTTTAAGAACTTGCACAGGGTTGGCCCTATTCCCTACGATCAAGTTAGTTTTCATCGGCCCTGTCACGTTAGTCGAAGAAGAAGAAGAAGAAGAAGAGCAGCAGCACCCACTGTGTCCATCGGCAGAATGCAAATTGTATGAAGGTCGATTAATGTAATGGCAAGCATTAGTTTAAAATCATAACATATAGCTTTTCTCTAATAAAATCCTTCTGCGATCAATCGATTCTGCAATCGTTCCCTTGTGCAAAGTTAAAAACTTTGCACCGGATGGGCCCTATTCCCTATGATTAACTTAATTCTATTGGTCATGGCGGAAGTTATACCCCTACGATCAATCGATGCAGAATCGCTTCCTTGTGCAAGTTAAGAACTTTGCACAGGGTTGGCCCTATTCCCTACGATCAAGTTAGTTTTCATCGGCCCTGTCACCGTTAGTCGAAGAAGAAGAAGAAGAAGAGCAGCTGCACCCACTGTGTCCATCGGCAGAATGCAAATGGAATGAAGTCGATTAATGAAATGGTAAGCATTAGTTTAAATCATAACAAATAGCTTTTCTCTAATGAAATCCTTCTGCGATCAATCGATTCTGCATCGTTCCCTTGTGCAAAGTTAAAAACTCGGCAGAATGCAAAAGTTAAAAAACTTTGCACCGGATGGGCCCTATTCCCTATGATTAACTTAATTTCTATTGGTCATGGTGGAAGTTATACCCCTAACGATCAATCGATGCAGAATCGCTTCCTTGTGCAAGTTAAGAACTTTGCACAGGGTTGGCCCTATTCCCTATGATCAAGTTAGTTTTCATCGGCCCTGTCACCGTTAGTCGAAGAAGAAGAAGAAGAAGAAGAAGAGCAGCTGCACCCACTGTGTCCTCGGCAGAATGCAATTGGAATGAAGTCGATTAATGAAATGGTAAGCATTAGTTTAAATCATAACATATAGCTTTTCTCTAATGAAAATCCTTCTGCGATCAATCAATTCTGCATCGTTCCCTTGTGCAAAGTTAAAAACTTTGCACCGGATGGGCCCTATTCCCTATGATTAACTTAATTTCTATTGGTCATGATGGAAGTTATACCCCTACGATCAATCGATGCAGAATCGCTTCCTTGTGCAAGTTAAGAACTTTGCACAGGGTTGGCCCTATTCCCTATGATCAAGTTAGTTTTCATCGGCCCTGTCACCGTTAGTCGAAGAAGAAGAAGAAGAAGAAGAAGAGCAGCTGCACCCACTGTGTCCATCGGCAGAATGCAATTGGAATGAAGTCGATTAATGAAATGGTAAGCATTAGTTTAAATCATAACATATAGCTTTTCTCTAATGAAATCCTTCTGCGATCAATCGATTCTGCATCGTTCCCTTGTGCAAAGTTAAAAACTTTGCACCGGATGGGCCCTATTCCCTATGATTAACTTAATTTCTATTGGTCATGGTGGAAGTTATACCCCTACGATCAATCGATGCAGAATCGCTTCCTTGTGCAAGTTAAGAACTTTGCACAGGGTTGGCCCTATTCCCTACGATCAAGTTAGTTTTCATCGGCCCTGTCACCGTTAGTCGAAGAAGACGAAGAAGAGCAGCTGCACCCACTGTGTCCATCGGCAGAATGCAAATGGAATGAAGTCGATTAATGAAATGGTAAGCATTAGTTTAAATCATAACATATAGCTTTTCTCTAATGAAATCCTTCTGCGATCAATCGATTCTGCATCGTTCCCTTGTGCAAAGTTAAAAACTTTGCACCGGATGGGCCCTATTCCCTATGATTACCTTAATTTCTATTGGTCATGGTGGAAGTTATTCCCCTACGATCAATCGATGCAGAATCGCTTCCTTGTGCAAGTTAAGAACTTTGCACAGGGTTGGCCCTATTCCCTATGATCAAGTTAGTTTTCATCGGCCCTGTCACCGTTAGTCGAAGAAGAAGAAGAAGAAGAAGAAGAGCAGCTGCACCCACTGTGTCCATCGGCAGAATGCAATTGGAATGAAGTCGATTAATGAAATGGTAAGCATTAGTTTAAATCATAACATATAGCTTTTCTCTAATGAAATCCTTCTGCGATCAATCGATTCTGCATCGTTCCCTTGTGCAAAGTTAAAAACTTTGCACCGGATGGGCCCTATTCCCTATGATTAACTTAATTTCTATTGGTCATGGTGGAAGTTATACCCCTACGATCAATCGATGCAGAATCGCTTCCTTGTGCAAGTTAAGAACTTTGCACAGGGTTGGCCCTATTCCCTACGATCAAGTTAGTTTTCATCGGCCCTGTCACCGTTAGTCGAAGAAGACGAAGAAGAGCAGCTGCACCCACTGTGTCCATCGGCAGAATGCAAATGGTATGAAGTCTATTAATGAAATGGCAAGCATTAGTTTAAATCATAACATATAGCTTTTCTCTAATAAAATCCTTCTGCGATCAATCAATTCTGCATCGTTCCCCTTGTGCAAAGTTAAAAACTTTGCACCGGATGGGCCCTATTCCCTATGATTAACTTAATTTCTATTGGTCATGATGGAAGTTATACCCCTACGATCAATCGATGCAGAATCGCTTCCTTGTGTAAGTTAAGAACTTTGCACAGGGTTGGCCCTATTCCCTATGATCAAGTTAGTTTTCATCGGCCCTGTCACCGTTAGTCGAAGAAGAAGAAGAAGAAGAAGAAGAAGAAGAAGAGCAGCTGCACCCACTGTGTCCATCGGCAGAATGCAAATGGTATGAAGTCTATTAATGAAATGGCAAGCATTAGTTTAAATCATAACATATAGCTTTTCTCTAATAAAATCCTTCTGCGATCAATCAATTCTGCATCGTTCCCTTGTGCAAAGTTAAAAACTTTGCACCGGATGGGCCCTATTCCCTATGATTAACTTAATTTCTATTGGTCATGATGGAAGTTATACCCCTACGATCAATCGATGCAGAATCGCTTCCTTGTGCAAGTTAAGAACTTTGCAGAGGGTTGGCCCTATTCCCTATGATCAAGTTAGTTTTCATCGGCCCTGTCACCGCTAGTCGAAGAAGAAGAAGAAGAAGAAGAAGAAGAAGAGCAGCTGCACCCACTGTGTCCATCGGCAGAATGCAAATGGTATGAAGTCTATTAATGAAATGGCAAGCATTAGTTTAAATCATAACATATAGCTTTTCTCTAATGAAATCCTTCTGCGATCAATCGATTCTGCATCGTTCCCTTGTGCAAAGTTAAAAACTTTGCACCGGATGGGCCCTATTCCCTATGATTAACTTAATTTCTATTGGTCATGGTGGAAGTTATACCCCTACGATCAATCGATGCAGAATCGCTTCCTTGTGCAAGTTAAGAACTTTGCACAGGGTTGGCCCTATTCCCTACGATCAAGTTAGTTTTCATCGGCCCTGTCACCGTTAGTCGAAGAAGACGAAGAAGAGCAGCTGCACCCACTGTGTCCATCGGCAGAATGCAAATGGAATGAAGTCGATTAATGAAATGGTAAGCATTAGTTTAAATCATAACATATAGCTTTTCTCAAATGAAATCCTTCTGCGATCAATCGATTCTGCATCGTTCCCTTGTGCAAAGTTAAAAACTTTGCACCGGATGGGCCCTATTCCCTATGATTAACTTAATTTCTATTGGTCATGGTGGAAGTTATACCCCTACGATCAATCGATGCAGAATCGCTTCCTTGTGCAAGTTAAGAACTTTGCACAGGGTTGGCCCTATTCCCTACGATCAAGTTAGTTTTCATCGGCCCTGTCACCGTTAGTCGAAGAAGACGAAGAAGAGCAGCTGCACCCACTGTGTCCATCGGCAGAATGCAAATGGAATGAAGTCGATTAATGAAATGGTAAGCATTAGTTTAAATCATAACATATAGCTTTTCTCTAATGAAATCCTTCTGCGATCAATCGATTCTGCATCGTTCCCTTGTGCAAAGTTAAAAACTTTGCACCGGATGGGCCCTATTCCCTATGATTACCTTAATTTCTATTGGTCATGGTGGAAGTTATACCCCTACGATCAATCGATGCAGAATCGCTTCCTTGTGCAAGTTAAGAACTTTGCACAGGGTTGGCCCTATTCCCTATGATCAAGTTAGTTTTCATCGGCCCTGTCACCGTTAGTCGAAGAAGAAGAAGAAGAAGAAGAAGAGCAGCTGCACCCACTGTGTCCATCGGCAGAATGCAATTGGAATGAAGTCGATTAATGAAATGGTAAGCATTAGTTTAAATCATAACATATAGCTTTTCTCAAATGAAATCCTTCTGCGATCAATCGATTCTGCATCGTTCCCTTGTGCAAAGTTAAAAACTTTGCACCGGATGGGCCCTATTCCCTATGATTAACTTAATTTCTATTGGTCATGGTGGAAGTTATACCCCTACGATCAATCGATGCAGAATCGCTTCCTTGTGCAAGTTAAGAACTTTGCACAGGGTTGGCCCTATTCCCTATGATCAAGTTAGTTTTCATCGGCCCTGTCACCGTTAGTCGAAGAAGAAGAAGAAGAAGAAGAAGAAGAAGAAGAAGAGCAGCTGCACCCACTGTGTCCATCGGCAGAATGCAATTGGAATGAAGTCGATTAATGAAATGGTAAGCATTAGTTTAAATCATAACATATAGCTTTTCTCTAATGAAATCCTTCTGCGATCAATCGATTCTGCATCGTTCCCTTGTGCAAAGTTAAAAACTTTGCACCGGATGGGCCCTATTCCCTATGATTAACTTAATTTCTATTGGTCATGGTGGAAGTTATACCCCTACGATCAATCGATGCAGAATCGCTTCCTTGTGCAAGTTAAGAACTTTGCACAGGGTTGGCCCTATTCCCTACGATCAAGTTAGTTTTCATCGGCCCTGTCACCGTTAGTCGAAGAAGACGAAGAAGAGCAGCTGCACCCACTGTGTCCATCGGCAGAATGCAAATGGAATGAAGTCGATTAATGAAATGGTAAGCATTAGTTTAAATCATAACATATAGCTTTTCTCTAATGAAATCCTTCTGCGATCAATCGATTCTGCATCGTTCCCTTGTGCAAAGTTAAAAACTTTGCACCGGATGGGCCCTATTGCCTATGATTACCTTAATTTCTATTGGTCATGGTGGAAGTTATACCCCTACGATCAATCGATGCAGAATCGCTTCCTTGTGCAAGTTAAGAACTTTGCACAGGGTTGGCCCTATTCCCTATGATCAAGTTAGTTTTCATCGGCCCTGTCACCGTTAGTCGAAGAAGAAGAAGAAGAAGAAGAAGAAGAAGAAGAGCAGCTGCACCCACTGTGTCCATCGGCAGAATGCAATTGGAATGAAGTCGATTAATGAAATGGTAAGCATTAGTTTAAATCATAACATATAGCTTTTCTCTAATGAAATCCTTCTGCGATCAATCGATTCTGCATCGTTCCCTTGTGCAAAGTTAAAAACTTTGCACCGGATGGGCCCTATTCCCTATGATTAACTTAATTTCTATTGGTCATGGTGGAAGTTATACCCCTACGATCAATCGATGCAGAATCGCTTCCTTGTGCAAGTTAAGAACTTTGCACAGGGTTGGCCCTATTCCCTACGATCAAGTTAGTTTTCATCGGCCCTGTCACCGTTAGTCGAAGAAGACGAAGAAGAGCAGCTGCACCCACTGTGTCCATCGGCAGAATGCAAATGGAATGAAGTCGATTAATGAAATGGTAAGCATTAGTTTAAATCATAACATATAGCTTTTCTCTAATGAAATCCTTCTGCGATCAATCGATTCTGCATCGTTCCCTTGTGCAAAGTTAAAAACTTTGCACCGGATGGGCCCTATTCCCTATGATTACCTTAATTTCTATTGGTCATGGTGGAAGTTATACCCCTACGATCAATCGATGCAGAATCGCTTCCTTGTGCAAGTTAAGAACTTTGCACAGGGTTGGCCCTATTCCCTATGATCAAGTTAGTTTTCATCGGCCCTGTCACCGTTAGTCGAAGAAGAAGAAGAAGAAGAAGAAGAAGAAGAGCAGCTGCACCCACTGTGTCCATCGGCAGAATGCAATTGGAATGAAGTCGATTAATGAAATGGTAAGCATTAGTTTAAATCATAACATATAGCTTTTCTCTAATGAAATCCTTCTGCGATCAATCGATTCTGCATCGTTCCCTTGTGCAAAGTTAAAAACTTTGCACCGGATGGGCCCTATTCCCTATGATTAACTTAATTTCTATTGGTCATGGTGGAAGTTATACCCCTACGATCAATCGATGCAGAATCGCTTCCTTGTGCAAGTTAAGAACTTTGCACAGGGTTGGCCCTATTCCCTACGATCAAGTTAGTTTTCATCGGCCCTGTCACCGTTAGTCGAAGAAGACGAAGAAGAGCAGCTGCACCCACTGTGTCCATCGGCAGAATGCAAATGGAATGAAGTCGATTAATGAAATGGTAAGCATTAGTTTAAATCATAACATATAGCTTTTCTCTAATGAAATCCTTCTGCGATCAATCGATTCTGCATCGTTCCCTTGTGCAAAGTTAAAAACTTTGCACCGGATGGGCCCTATTCCCTATGATTACCTTAATTTCTATTGGTCATGGTGGAAGTTATACCCCAACGATCAATCGATGCAGAATCGCTTCCTTGTGCAAGTTAAGAACTTTGCACAGGGTTGGCCCTATTCCCTATGATCAAGTTAGTTTTCATCGGCCCTGTCACCGTTAGTCGAAGAAGAAGAAGAAGAAGAAGAAGAAGAAGAAGAAGAAGAAGAAGAAGAGGAAGAAGAAGAAGAAGAGCAGCTGCACCCACTGTGTCCATCGGCAGAATGCAATTGGAATGAAGTCGATTAATGAAATGGCAAGCATTAGTTTAAATCATAACATATAGCTTTTCTCTAATAAAATCCTTCTGCGATCAATCGATTCTGCATCGTTCCCTTGTGCAAAGTTAAAAACTTTGCACCGGATGGGCCCTATTCCCTATGATTAACTTAATTTCTATTGGTCATGGTGGAAGTTATACCCCTACGATCAATCGATGCAGAATCGCTTCCTTGTGCAAGTTAAGAACTTTGCACAGGGTTGGCCCTATTCCCTACGATCAAGTTAGTTTTCATCGGCCCTGTCACCGTTAGTCGAAGAAGACGAAGAAGAGCAGCTGCACCCACTGTGTCCATCGGCAGAATGCAAATGGAATGAAGTCGATTAATGAAATGGTAAGCATTAGTTTAAATCATAACATATAGCTTTTCTCTAATGAAATCCTTCTGCGATCAATCGATTCTGCATCGTTCCCTTGTGCAAAGTTAAAAACTTTGCACCGGATGGGCCCTATTCCCTATGATTACCTTAATTTCTATTGGTCATGGTGGAAGTTATACCCCTACGATCAATCGATGCAGAATCGCTTCCTTGTGCAAGTTAAGAACTTTGCACAGGGTTGGCCCTATTCCCTATGATCAAGTTAGTTTTCATCGGCCCTGTCACCGTTAGTCGAAGAAGAAGAAGAAGAAGAAGAAGAAGAAGAAGAAGAGCAGCTGCACCCACTGTGTCCATCGGCAGAATGCAATTGGAATGAAGTCGATTAATGAAATGGTAAGCATTAGTTTAAATCATAACATATAGCTTTTCTCTAATGAAATCCTTCTGCGATCAATCGATTCTGCATCGTTCCCTTGTGCAAAGTTAAAAACTTTGCACCGGATGGGCCCTATTCCCTATGATTAACTTAATTTCTATTGGTCATGGTGGAAGTTATACCCCTACGATCAATCGATGCAGAATCGCTTCCTTGTGCAAGTTAAGAACTTTGCACAGGGTTGGCCCTATTCCCTACGATCAAGTTAGTTTTCATCGGCCCTGTCACCGTTAGTCGAAGAAGACGAAGAAGAGCAGCTGCACCCACTGTGTCCATCGGCAGAATGCAAATGGAATGAAGTCGATTAATGAAATGGTAAGCATTAGTTTAAATCATAACATATAGCTTTTCTCTAATGAAATCCTTCTGCGATCAATCGATTCTGCATCGTTCCCTTGTGCAAAGTTAAAAACTTTGCACCGGATGGGCCCTATTCCCTATGATTACCTTAATTTCTATTGGTCATGGTGGAAGTTATACCCCAACGATCAATCGATGCAGAATCGCTTCCTTGTGCAAGTTAAGAACTTTGCACAGGGTTGGCCCTATTCCCTATGATCAAGTTAGTTTTCATCGGCCCTGTCACCGTTAGTCGAAGAAGAAGAAGAAGAAGAAGAAGAAGAAGAAGAAGAAGAAGAAGAAGAAGAGGAAGAAGAAGAAGAAGAGCAGCTGCACCCACTGTGTCCATCGGCAGAATGCAATTGGAATGAAGTCGATTAATGAAATGGCAAGCATTAGTTTAAATCATAACATATAGCTTTTCTCTAATAAAATCCTTCTGCGATCAATCGATTCTGCATCGTTCCCTTGTGCAAAGTTAAAAACTTTGCACCGGATGGGCCCTATTCCCTATGATTAACTTAATTTCTATTGGTCATGGTGGAAGTTATACCCCTACGATCAATCGATGCAGAATCGCTTCCTTGTGCAAGTTAAGAACTTTGCACAGGGTTGGCCCTATTCCCTACGATCAAGTTAGTTTTCATCGGCCCTGTCACCGTTAGTCGAAGAAGACGAAGAAGAGCAGCTGCACCCACTGTGTCCATCGGCAGAATGCAAATGGAATGAAGTCGATTAATGAAATGGTAAGCATTAGTTTAAATCATAACATATAGCTTTTCTCTAATGAAATCCTTCTGCGATCAATCGATTCTGCATCGTTCCCTTGTGCAAAGTTAAAAACTTTGCACCGGATGGGCCCTATTCCCTATGATTAACTTAATTTCTATTGGTCATGGTGGAAGTTATACCCCTACGATCAATCGATGTAGAATCGCTTCCTTGTGCAAGTTAAGAACTTTGCACAGGGTTGGCCCTATTCCCTACGATCAAGTTAGTTTTCATCGGCCCTGTCACCGTTAGTCGAAGAAGAAGAAGAAGAAGAAGAAGAAGAAGAAGAAGAAGAAGAGGAAGAAGAAGAAGAAGAGCAGCTATACCCACTGTGTCCATCGGCAGAATGCAATTGGAATGAAGTCGATTAATGAAATGGCAAGCATTAGTTTAAATCATAACATATAGCTTTTCTCTAATAAAATCCTTCTGCGATCAATCGATTCTGCATCGTTCCCTTGTGCAAAGTTAAAAACTTTGCACCGGATGGGCCCTATTCCCTATGATTAACTTAATTTCTATTGGTCATGGTGGAAGTTATACCCCTACGATCAATCGATGCAGAATCGCTTCCTTGTGCAAGTTAAGAACTTTGCACAGGGTTGGCCCTATTCCCTATGATCAAGTTAGTTTTCATCGGCCCTGTCACCGTTAGTCGAAGAAGAAGAAGAAGAAGAGCAGCTGCACCCACTGTGTCCATCGGCAGAATGCAAATGGTATGAAGTCTATTAATGAAATGGCAAGCATTGTTTAAATCATAACATATAGCTTTTCTCTAATGAAATCCTTCTGCGATCAATCGATTCTGCATCGTTCCCTTGTGCAAAGTTAAAAACTTTGCACCGGATGGGCCCTATTCCCTATGATTAACTTAATTTCTATTGGTCATGGTGGAAGTTATACCCCTACGATCAATCGATTTAGAATCGCTTCCTTGTGCAAGTTAAGAACTTTGCACAGGGTTGGCCCTATTCCCTACGATCAAGTTAGTTTTCATCGGCCCTGTCACCGTTAGTCGAAGAAGAAGAAGAAGAAGAAGAGCAGCTGCACCCACTGTGTCCATCGGCAGAATGCAATTGGAATGAAGTCGATTAATGAAATGGCAAGCATTAGTTTAAATCATAACATATAGCTTTTCTCTAATAAAATCCTTCTGCGATCAATCGATTCTGCATCGTTCCCTTGTGCAAAGTTAAAAACTTTGCACCGGATGGGCCCTATTCCCTATGATTAACTTAATTTCTATTGGTCATGGTGGAAGTTATACCCCTACGATCAATCGATGCAGAATCGCTTCCTTGTGCAAGTTAAGAACTTTGCACAGGGTTGGCCCTATTCCCTACGATCAAGTTAGTTTTCATCTGCCTTGTCACCGTTAGTCGAAGAAGACGAAGAAGAGCAGCTGCACCCACTGTGTCCATCGGCAGAATGCAAATGGAATGAAGTCGATTAATGAAATGGTAAGCATTAGTTTAAATCATAACATATAGCTTTTCTCTAATGAAATCCTTCTGCGATCAATCGATTCTGCATCGTTCCCTTGTGCAAAGTTAAAAACTTTGCACCGGATGGGCCCTATTCCCTATGATTAACTTAATTTCTATTGGTCATGGTGGAAGTTATACCCCTACGATCAATCGATGTAGAATCGCTTCCTTGTGCAAGTTAAGAACTTTGCACAGGGTTGGCCCTATTCCCTACGATCAAGTTAGTTTTCATCGGCCCTGTCACCGTTAGTCGAAGAAGAAGAAGAAGAAGAAGAGCAGCTGCACCCACTGTGTCCATCGGCAGAATGCAAATGGTATGAAGTCGATTAATGAAATGGCAAGCATTAGTTTAAATCATAACATATAGCTTTTCTCTAATAAAATCCTTCTGCGATCAATCGATTCTGCATCGTTCCCTTGTGCAAAGTTAAAACTTTGCACCGGATGGGCCCTATTCCCTATGATTAACTTAATTTCTATTGGTCATGGCGGAAGTTATACCCCTACGATCAATCGATGCAGAATCGCTTCCTTGTGCAAGTTAAGAACTTTGCACAGGGTTGGCCCTATTCCCTATGATCAAGTTAGTTTTCATCGGCCCTGTCACCGTTAGTCGAAGAAGAAGAAGAAGAAGAAGAAGAAGAAGAAGAAGAGCAGCTGCACCCACTGTGTCCATCGGCAGAATGCAAATGGTATGAAGTCTATTAATGAAATGGCAAGAATTGTTTAAATCATAACATATAGCTTTTCTCTAATGAAATCCTTCTGCGATCAATCGATTCTGCATCGTTCCCTTGTGCAAAGTTAAAAACTTTGCACCGGATGGGCCCTATTCCCTATGATTAACTTAATTTCTATTGGTCATGGTGGAAGTTATACCCCTACGATCAATCGATGCAGAATCGCTTCCTTGTGCAAGTTAAGAACTTTGCACAGGGTTGGCCCTATTCCCTACGATCAAGTTAGTTTTCATCGGCCCTGTCACCGTTAGTCGAAGAAGACGAAGAAGAGCAGCTGCACCCACTGTGTCCATCGGCAGAATGCAAATGGAATGAAGTCGATTAATGAAATGGTAAGCATTAGTTTAAATCATAACATATAGCTTTTCTCTAATGAAATCCTTCTGCGATCAATCGATTCTGCATCGTTCCCTTGTGCAAAGTTAAAAACTTTGCACCGGATGGGCCCTATTCCCTATGATTAACTTAATTTCTATTGGTCATGGTGGAAGTTATACCCCTACGATCAATCGATGTAGAATCGCTTCCTTGTGCAAGTTAAGAACTTTGCACAGGGTTGGCCCTATTCCCTACGATCAAGTTAGTTTTCATCGGCCCTGTCACCGTTAGTCGAAGAAGAAGAAGAAGAAGAAGAGCAGCTGCACCCACTGTGTCCATCGGCAGAATGCAAATGGTATGAAGTCGATTAATGAAATGGCAAGCATTAGTTTAAATCATAACATATAGCTTTTCTCTAATAAAATCCTTCTGCGATCAATCGATTCTGCATCGTTCCCTTGTGCAAAGTTAAAACTTTGCACCGGATGGGCCCTATTCCCTATGATTAACTTAATTTCTATTGGTCATGGCGGAAGTTATACCCCTACGATCAATCGATGCAGAATCGCTTCCTTGTGCAAGTTAAGAACTTTGCACAGGGTTGGCCCTATTCCCTATGATCAAGTTAGTTTTCATCGGCCCTGTCACCGTTAGTCGAAGAAGAAGAAGAAGAAGAAGAAGAAGAAGAAGAAGAAGAAGAAGAGCAGCTGCACCCACTGTGTCCATCGGCAGAATGCAAATGGTATGAAGTCTATTAATGAAATGGCAAGCATTGTTTAAATCATAACATATAGCTTTTCTCTAATGAAATCCTTCTGCGATCAATCGATTCTGCATCGTTCCCTTGTGCAAAGTTAAAAACTTTGCACCGGATGGGCCCTATTCCCTATGATTAACTTAATTTCTATTGGTCATGGTGGAAGTTATACCCCTACGATCAATCGATGCAGAATCGCTTCCTTGTGCAAGTTAAGAACTTTGCACAGGGTTGGCCCTATTCCCTACGATCAAGTTAGTTTTCATCGGCCCTGTCACCGTTAGTCGAAGAAGACGAAGAAGAGCAGCTGCACCCACTGTGTCCATCGGCAGAATGCAAATGGAATGAAGTCGATTAATGAAATGGTAAGCATTAGTTTAAATCATAACATATAGCTTTTCTCTAATGAAATCCTTCTGCGATCAATCGATTCTGCATCGTTCCCTTGTGCAAAGTTAAAAACTTTGCACCGGATGGGCCCTATTCCCTATGATTACCTTAATATCTATTGGTCATGGTGGAAGTTATACCCCAACGATCAATCGATGCAGAATCGCTTCCTTGTGCAAGTTAAGAACTTTGCACAGGGTTGGCCCTATTCCCTATGATCAAGTTAGTTTTCATCGGCCCTGTCACCGTTAGTCGAAGAAGAAGAAGAAGAAGAAGAAGAAGAAGAAGAGGAAGAAGAAGAAGAAGAGCAGCTATACCCACTGTGTCCATCGGCAGAATGCAATTGGAATGAAGTCGATTAATGAAATGGCAAGCATTAGTTTAAATCATAACATATAGCTTTTCTCTAATAAAATCCTTCTGCGATCAATCGATTCTGCATCGTTCCCTTGTGCAAAGTTAAAAACTTTGCACCGGATGGGCCCTATTCCCTATGATTAACTTAATTTCTATTGGTCATGGTGGAAGTTATACCCCTACGATCAATCGATGCAGAATCGCTTCCTTGTGCAAGTTAAGAACTTTGCACAGGGTTGGCCCTATTCCCTACGATCAAGTTAGTTTTCATCGGCCCTGTCACCGTTAGTCGAAGAAGACGAAGAAGAGCAGCTGCACCCACTGTGTCCATCGGCAGAATGCAAATGGAATGAAGTCGATTAATGAAATGGTAAGCATTAGTTTAAATCATAACATATAGCTTTTCTCTAATGAAATCCTTCTGCGATCAATCGATTCTGCATCGTTCCCTTGTGCAAAGTTAAAAACTTTGCACCGGATGGGCCCTATTCCCTATGATTAACTTAATTTCTATTGGTCATGGTGGAAGTTATACCCCTACGATCAATCGATGTAGAATCGCTTCCTTGTGCAAGTTAAGAACTTTGCACAGGGTTGGCCCTATTCCCTACGATCAAGTTAGTTTTCATCGGCCCTGTCACCGTTAGTCGAAGAAGAAGAAGAAGAAGAAGAAGAAGAAGAAGAAGAGGAAGAAGAAGAAGAGCAGCTATACCCACTGTGTCCATCGGCAGAATGCAATTGGAATGAAGTCGATTAATGAAATGGCAAGCATTAGTTTAAATCATAACATATAGCTTTTCTCTAATAAAATCCTTCTGCGATCAATCGATTCTGCATCGTTCCCTTGTGCAAAGTTAAAAACTTTGCACCGGATGGGCCCTATTCCCTATGATTAACTTAATTTCTATTGGTCATGGTGGAAGTTATACCCCTACGATCAATCGATGCAGAATCGCTTCCTTGTGCAAGTTAAGAACTTTGCACAGGGTTGGCCCTATTCCCTACGATCAAGTTAGTTTTCATCGGCCCTGTCACCGTTAGTCGAAGAAGACGAAGAAGAGCAGCTGCACCCACTGTGTCCATCGGCAGAATGCAAATGGAATGAAGTCGATTAATGAAATGGTAAGCATTAGTTTAAATCATAACATATAGCTTTTCTCTAATGAAATCCTTCTGCGATCAATCGATTCTGCATCGTTCCCTTGTGCAAAGTTAAAAACTTTGCACCGGATGGGCCCTATTCCCTATGATTAACTTAATTTCTATTGGTCATGGTGGAAGTTATACCCCTACGATCAATCGATGTAGAATCGCTTCCTTGTGCAAGTTAAGAACTTTGCACAGGGTTGGCCCTATTCCCTACGATCAAGTTAGTTTTCATCGGCCCTGTCACCGTTAGTCGAAGAAGAAGAAGAAGAAGAAGAGCAGCTGCACCCACTGTGTCCATCGGCAGAATGCAAATGGTATGAAGTCGATTAATGAAATGGCAAGCATTAGTTTAAATCATAACATATAGCTTTTCTCTAATAAAATCCTTCTGCGATCAATCGATTCTGCATCGTTCCCTTGTGCAAAGTTAAAACTTTGCACCGGATGGGCCCTATTCCCTATGATTAACTTAATTTCTATTGGTCATGGCGGAAGTTATACCCCTACGATCAATCGATGCAGAATCGCTTCCTTGTGCAAGTTAAGAACTTTGCACAGGGTTGGCCCTATTCCCTATGATCAAGTTAGTTTTCATCGGCCCTGTCACCGTTAGTCGAAGAAGAAGAAGAAGAAGAAGAAGAAGAAGAAGAAGAAGAAGAGCAGCTGCACCCACTGTGTCCATCGGCAGAATGCAAATGGTATGAAGTCTATTAATGAAATGGCAAGCATTGTTTAAATCATAACATATAGCTTTTCTCTAATGAAATCCTTCTGCGATCAATCGATTCTGCATCGTTCCCTTGTGCAAAGTTAAAAACTTTGCACCGGATGGGCCCTATTCCCTATGATTAACTTAATTTCTATTGGTCATGGTGGAAGTTATACCCCTACGATCAATCGATGCAGAATCGCTTCCTTGTGCAAGTTAAGAACTTTGCACAGGGTTGGCCCTATTCCCTACGATCAAGTTAGTTTTCATCGGCCCTGTCACCGTTAGTCGAAGAAGACGAAGAAGAGCAGCTGCACCCACTGTGTCCATCGGCAGAATGCAAATGGAATGAAGTCGATTAATGAAATGGTAAGCATTAGTTTAAATCATAACATATAGCTTTTCTCTAATGAAATCCTTCTGCGATCAATCGATTCTGCATCGTTCCCTTGTGCAAAGTTAAAAACTTTGCACCGGATGGGCCCTATTCCCTATGATTACCTTAATTTCTATTGGTCATGGTGGAAGTTATACCCCAACGATCAATCGATGCAGAATCGCTTCCTTGTGCAAGTTAAGAACTTTGCACAGGGTTGGCCCTATTCCCTATGATCAAGTTAGTTTTCATCGGCCCTGTCACCGTTAGTCGAAGAAGAAGAAGAAGAAGAAGAAGAAGAAGAGGAAGAAGAAGAAGAAGAGCAGCTGCACCCACTGTGTCCATCGGCAGAATGCAATTGGAATGAAGTCGATTAATGAAATGGCAAGCATTAGTTTAAATCATAACATATAGCTTTTCTCTAATAAAATCCTTCTGCGATCAATCGATTCTGCATCGTTCCCTTGTGCAAAGTTAAAAACTTTGCACCGGATGGGCCCTATTCCCTATGATTAACTTAATTTCTATTGGTCATGGTGGAAGTTATACCCCTACGATCAATCGATGCAGAATCGCTTCCTTGTGCAAGTTAAGAACTTTGCACAGGGTTGGCCCTATTCCCTACGATCAAGTTAGTTTTCATCGGCCCTGTCACCGTTAGTCGAAGAAGACGAAGAAGAGCAGCTGCACCCACTGTGTCCATCGGCAGAATGCAAATGGAATGAAGTCGATTGATGAAATGGTAAGCATTAGTTTAAATCATAACATATAGCTTTTCTCTAATGAAATCCTTCTGCGATCAATCGATTCTGCATCGTTCCCTTGTGCAAAGTTAAAAACTTTGCACCGGATGGGCCCTATTCCCTATGATTAATTTAATTTCTATCGGTCATGGTGGAAGTTATACCCCTACGATCAATCGATGCAGAATCGCTTCCTTGTGCAAGTTAAGAACTTTGCACAGGGTTGGCCCTATTCCCTACGATCAAGTTAGTTTTCATCTGCCCTGTCACCGTTAGTCGAAGAAGACGAAGAAGAGCAGCTGCACCCACTGTGTCCATCGGCAGAATGCAAATGGAATGAAGTCGATTAATGAAATGGTAAGCATTAGTTTAAATCATAACATATAGCTTTTCTCTAATGAAATCCTTCTGCGATCAATCGATTCTGCATCGTTCCCTTGTGCAAAGTTAAAAACTTTGCACCGGATGGGCCCTATTCCCTATGATTAACTTAATTTCTATTGGTCATGGTGGAAGTTATACCCCTACGATCAATCGATTTAGAATCGCTTCCTTGTGCAAGTTAAGAACTTTGCACAGGGTTGGCCCTATTCCCTACGATCAAGTTAGTTTTCATCGGCCCTGTCACCGTTAGTCGAAGAAGAAGAAGAAGAAGAAGAGCAGCTGCACCCACTGTGTCCATCGGCAGAATGCAAATGGTATGAAGTCGATTAATGAAATGGCAAGCATTAGTTTAAATCATAACATATAGCTTTTCTCTAATAAAATCCTTCTGCGATCAATCGATTCTGCATCGTTCCCTTGTGCAAAGTTAAAACTTTGCACCGGATGGGCCCTATTCCCTATGATTAACTTAATTTCTATTGGTCATGGCGGAAGTTATACCCCTACGATCAATCGATGCAGAATCGCTTCCTTGTGCAAGTTAAGAACTTTGCACAGGGTTGGCCCTATTCCCTATGATCAAGTTAGTTTTCATCGGCCCTGTCACCGTTAGTCGAAGAAGAAGAAGAAGAAGAAGAGCAGCTGCACCCACTGTGTCCATCGGCAGAATGCAAATGGTATGAAGTCGATTAATGAAATGGTAAGCATTAGTTTAAATCATAACATATAGCTTTTCTCTAATGAAATCCTTCTGCGATCAATCGATTCTGCATCGTTCCCTTGTGCAAAGTTAAAAACTTTGCACCGGATGGGCCCTATTCCCTATGATTAACTTAATTTCTATTGGTCATGGTGGAAGTTATACCCTACGATCAATCGATGCAGAATCGCTTCCTTGTGCAAGTTAAGAACTTTGCACAGGGTTGGCCCTATTCCCTATGATCAAGTTAGTTTTCATCGGCCCTGTCACCGTTAGTCGAAGAAGAAGAAGAAGAAGAGCAGCTGCACCCACTGTGTCCATCGGCAGAATGCAAATGGTATGAAGTCTATTAATGAAATGGCAAGCATTGTTTAAATCATAACATATAGCTTTTCTCTAATGAAATCCTTCTGCGATCAATCGATTCTGCATCGTTCCCTTGTGCAAAGTTAAAACTTTGCACCGGATGGGCCCTATTCCCTATGATTAACTTAATTTCTATTGGTCATGGTGGAAGTTATACCCCTACGATCAATCGATTTAGAATCGCTTCCTTGTGCAAGTTAAGAACTTTGCACAGGGTTGGCCCTATTCCCTACGATCAAGTTAGTTTTCATCGGCCCTGTCACCGTTAGTCGAAGAAGAAGAAGAAGAAGAAGAGCAGCTGCACCCACTGTGTCCATCGGCAGAATGCAAATGGTATGAAGTCGATTAATGAAATGGCAAGCATTAGTTTAAATCATAACATATAGCTTTTCTCTAATAAAATCCTTCTGCGATCAATCGATTCTGCATCGTTCCCTTGTGCAAAGTTAAAACTTTGCACCGGATGGGCCCTATTCCCTATGATTAACTTAATTTCTATTGGTCATGGCGGAAGTTATACCCCTACGATCAATCGATGCAGAATCGCTTCCTTGTGCAAGTTAAGAACTTTGCACAGGGTTGGCCCTATTCCCTATGATCAAGTTAGTTTTCATCGGCCCTGTCACCGTTAGTCGAAGAAGAAGAAGAAGAAGAGCAGCTGCACCCACTGTGTCCATCGGCAGAATGCAAATGGTATGAAGTCTATTAATGAAATGGCAAGCATTGTTTAAATCATAACATATAGCTTTTCTCTAATGAAATCCTTCTGCGATCAATCGATTCTGCATCGTTCCCTTGTGCAAAGTTAAAAACTTTGCACCGGATGGGCCCTATTCCCTATGATTAACTTAATTTCTATTGGTCATGGTGGAAGTTATACCCCTACGATCAATCGATGCAGAATCGCTTCCTTGTGCAAGTTAAGAACTTTGCACAGGGTTGGCCCTATTCCCTACGATCAAGTTAGTTTTCATCGGCCCTGTCACCGTTAGTCGAAGAAGAAGAAGAAGAAGAAGAGCAGCTGCACCCACTGTGTCCATCGGCAGAATGCAAATGGTATGAAGTCGATTAATGAAATGGCAAGCATTGTTTAAATCATAACATATAGCTTTTCTCTAATGAAATCCTTCTGCGATCAATCGATTCTGCATCGTTCCCTTGTGCAAAGTTAAAAACTTTGCACCGGATGGGCCCTATTCCTATGATTAACTTAATTTCTATTGGTCATGGTGGAAGTTATACCCCTACGATCAATCGATTTAGAATCGCTTCCTTGTGCAAGTTAAGAACTTTGCACAGGGTTGGCCCTATTCCCTACGATCAAGTTAGTTTTCATCGGCCCTGTCACCGTTAGTCGAAGAAGAAGAAGAAGAAGAAGAGCAGCTGCACCCACTGTGTCCATCGGCAGAATGCAAATGGTATGAAGTCGATTAATGAAATGGCAAGCATTAGTTTAAATCATAACATATAGCTTTTCTCTAATAAAATCCTTCTGCGATCAATCGATTCTGCATCGTTCCCTTGTGCAAAGTTAAAACTTTGCACCGGATGGGCCCTATTCCCTATGATTAACTTAATTTCTATTGGTCATGGCGGAAGTTATACCCCTACGATCAATCGATGCAGAATCGCTTCCTTGTGCAAGTTAAGAACTTTGCACAGGGTTGGCCCTATTCCCTATGATCAAGTTAGTTTTCATCGGCCCTGTCACCGTTAGTCGAAGAAGAAGAAGAAGAAGAGCAGCTGCACCCACTGTGTCCATCGGCAGAATGCAAATGGTATGAAGTCGATTAATGAAATGGTAAGCATTAGTTTAAATCATAACATATAGCTTTTCTCTAATGAAATCCTTCTGCGATCAATCGATTCTGCATCGTTCCCTTGTGCAAAGTTAAAAACTTTGCACCGGATGGGCCCTATTCCCTATGATTAACTTAATTTCTATTGGTCATGGTGGAAGTTATACCCCTACGATCAATCGATGCAGAATCGCTTCCTTGTGCAAGTTAAGAACTTTGCACAGGGTTGGCCCTATTCCCTATGATCAAGTTAGTTTTCATCGGCCCTGTCACCGTTAGTCGAAGAAGAAGAAGAAGAAGAGCAGCTGCACCCACTGTGTCCATCGGCAGAATGCAAATGGTATGAAGTCTATTAATGAAATGGCAAGCATTGTTTAAATCATAACATATAGCTTTTCTCTAATGAAATCCTTCTGCGATCAATCGATTCTGCATCGTTCCCTTGTGCAAAGTTAAAACTTTGCACCGGATGGGCCCTATTCCCTATGATTAACTTAATTTCTATTGGTCATGGTGGAAGTTATACCCCTACGATCAATCGATGCAGAATCGCTTCCTTGTGCAAGTTAAGAACTTTGCACAGGGTTGGCCCTATTCCCTACGATCAAGTTAGTTTTCATCGGCCCTGTCACCGTTAGTCGAAGAATAAGAAGAAGAAGAAGAGCAGCTGCACCCACTGTGTCCATCGGCAGAATGCAAATGGAATGAAGTCGATTAATGAAATGGTAAGCATTAGTTTAAATCATAACATATAGCTTTTCTCTAATGAAATCCTTCTGCGATCAATCGATTCCGCATCGTTCCCTTGTGCAAAGTTAAAAACTTTGCACCGGATGGGCCCTATTCCCTATGATTAACTTAATTTCTATTGGTCATGGTGGAAGTTATACCCCTACGATCAATCGATGCAGAATCGCTTCCTTGTGCAAGTTAAGAACTTTGCACAGGGTTGGCCCTATTCCCTACGATCAAGTTAGTTTTCATCGGCCCTGTCACCGTTAGTCGAAGAAGAAGAAGAAGAAGAAGAGCAGCTGCACCCACTTTGTCCATCGGCAGAATGCAAATGGAATGAAGTCGATTAATGAAATGGTAAGCATTAGTTTAAATCATAACATATAGCTTTTCTCTAATGAAATCCTTCTGCGATCAATCGATTCTGCATCGTTCCCTTGTGCAAAGTTAAAAACTTTGCACCGGATGGGCCCTATTCCCTATGATTAACTTAATTTCTATTGGTCATGGTGGAAGTTATACCCCTACGATCAATCGATGCAGAATCGCTTCCTTGTGCAAGTTAAGAACTTTGCACAGGGTTGGCCCTATTCCCTATGATCAAGTTAGTTTTCATCGGCCCTGTCACCGTTAGTCGAAGAAGAAGAAGAAGAGCAGCTGCACCCACTGTGTCCATCGGCAGAATGCAAATGGAATGAAGTCGATTAATGAAATGGTAAGCATTAGTTTAAATCATAACATATAGCTTTTCTCTAATGAAATCCTTCTGCGATCAATCGATTCTGCATCGTTCCCTTGTGCAAAGTTAAAAACTTTGCACCGGATGGGCCCTATTCCCTATGATTAACTTAATTTCTATTGGTCATGGTGGAAGTTATACCCCTACGATCAATCGATGCAGAATCGCTTCCTTGTGCAAGTTAAGAACTTTGCACAGGGTTGGCCCTATTCCCTACGATCAAGTTAGTTTTCATCGGCCCTGTCACCGTTAGTCGAAGAAGAAGAAGAAGAAGAAGAGCAGCTGCACCCACTGTGTCCATCGGCAGAATGCAAATGGAATGAAGTCGATTAATGAAATGGTAAGCATTAGTTTAAATCATAACATATAGCTTTTCTCTAATGAAATCCTTCTGCGATCAATCGATTCTGCATCGTTCCCTTGTGCAAAGTTAAAAACTTTGCACCGGATGGGCCCTATTCCCTATGATTAACTTAATTTCTATTGGTCATGGTGGAAGTTATACCCCTACGATCAATCGATGCAGAATCGCTTCCTTGTGCAAGTTAAGAACTTTGCACAGGGTTGGCCCTATTCCCTATGATCAAGTTAGTTTTCATCGGCCCTGTCACCGTTAGTCGAAGAAGAAGAAGAAGAAGAAGAAGAAGAAGAGCAGCTGCACCCACTGTGTCCATCGGCAGAATGCAAATGGTATGAAGTCTATTATGAAATGGCAAGCATTAGTTTAAATCATAACATATAGCTTTTCTCTAATGAAATCCTTCTGCGATCAATCGATTCTGCATCGTTCCCTTGTGCAAAGTTAAAAACTTTGCACCGGATGGGCCCTATTCCCTATGATTAACTTAATTTCTATTGGTCATGGCGGAAGTTATACCCCTACGATCAATCGATGCAGAATCGCTTCCTTGTGCAAGTTAAGAACTTTGCACAGGGTTGGCCCTATTCCCTATGATCAAGTTAGTTTTCATCGGCCCTGTCACCGTTAGTCGAAGAAGAAGAAGAAGAAGAAGAGGAAGAGCAGCTGCACCCACTGTGTCCATCGGCAGAATGCAAATGGTATGAAGTCTATTAATGAAATGGCAAGCATTGTTTAAATCATAACATATAGCTTTTCTCTAATGAAATCCTTCTGCGATCAATCGATTCTGCATCGTTCCCTTGTGCAAAGTTAAAAACTTTGCACCGGATGGGCCCTATTCCCTATGATTAACTTAATTTCTATTGGTCATGGTGGAAGTTATACCCCTACGATCAATCGATGCAGAATCGCTTCCTTGTGCAAGTTAAGAACTTTGCACAGGGTTGGCCCTATTCCCTACGATCAAGTTAGTTTTCATCGGCCCTGTCACCGTTAGTCGAAGAAGAAGAAGAAGAAGAAGAGCAGCTGCACCCACTGTGTCCATCGGCAGAATGCAAATGGAATGAAGTCGATTAATGAAATGGTAAGCATTAGTTTAAATCATAACATATAGCTTTTCTCTAATGAAATCCTTCTGCGATCAATCGATTCTGCATCGTTCCCTTGTGCAAAGTTAAAAACTTTGCACCGGATGGGCCCTATTCCCTATGATTAACTTAATTTCTATTGGTCATGGTGGAAGTTATACCCCTACGATCAATCGATGCAGAATCGCTTCCTTGTGCAAGTTAAGAACTTTGCACAGGGTTGGCCCTATTCCCTACGATCAAGTTAGTTTTCATCGGCCCTGTCACCGTTAGTCGAAGAAGAAGAAGAAGAAGAAGAGCAGCTGCACCCACTGTGTCCATCGGCAGAATGCAAATGGTATGAAGTCTATTAATGAAATGGCAAGCATTGTTTAAATCATAACATATAGCTTTTCTCTAATGAAATCCTTCTGCGATCAATCGATTCTGCATCGTTCCCTTGTGCAAAGTTAAAAACTTTGCACCGGATGGGCCCTATTCCCTATGATTAACTTAATTTCTATTGGTCATGGTGGAAGTTATACCCCTACGATCAATCGATGCAGAATCGCTTCCTTGTGCAAGTTAAGAACTTTGCACAGGGTTGGCCCTATTCCCTACGATCAAGTTAGTTTTCATCGGCCCTGTCACCGTTAGTCGAAGAAGAAGAAGAAGAAGAAGAGCAGCTGCACCCACTGTGTCCATCGGCAGAATGCAAATGGAATGAAGTCGATTAATGAAATGGTAAGCATTAGTTTAAATCATAACATATAGCTTTTCTCTAATGAAATCCTTCTGCGATCAATCGATTCTGCATCGTTCCCTTGTGCAAAGTTAAAAACTTTGCACCGGATGGGCCCTATTCCCTATGATTAACTTAATTTCTATTGGTCATAATGGAAGTTATACCCCTACGATCAATCGATGCAGAATCGCTTCCTTGTGCAAGTTAAGAACTTTGCACAGGGTTGGCCCTATTCCCTATGATCAAGTTAGTTTTCATCGGCCCTGTCACCGTTAGTCGAAGAAGAAGAAGAAGAAGAAGAAGAGGAAGAGCAGCTGCACCCACTGTGTCCATCGGCAGAATGCAAATGGTATGAAGTCTATTAATGAAATGGCAAGCATTAGTTTAAATCATAACATATAGCTTTTCTCTAATAAAATCCTTCTGCGATCAATCAATTCTGCATCGTTCCCTTGTGCAAAGTTAAAAACTTTGCACCGGATGGGCCCTATTCCCTATGATTAACTTAATTTCTATTGGTCATAATGGAAGTTATACCCCTACGATCAATCGATGCAGAATCGCTTCCTTGTGCAAGTTAAGAACTTTGCACAGGGTTGGCCCTATTCCCTATGATCAAGTTAGTTTTCATCGGCCCTGTCACCGTTAGTCGAAGAAGAAGAAGAAGAAGAAGACGAAGAAGAGCAGCTGCACCCACTGTGTCCATCGGCAGAATGCAAATGGAATGAAGTCGATTGATGAAATGGTAAGCATTAGTTTAAATCATAACATATAGCTTTTCTCTAATGAAATCCTTCTGCGATCAATCGATTCTGCATCGTTCCCTTGTGCAAAGTTAAAAACTTTGCACCGGATGGGCCCTATTCCCTATGATTAACTTAATTTCTATTGGTCATGGTGGAAGTTATACCCCTACGATCAATCGATGCAGAATCGCTTCCTTGTGCAAGTTAAGAACTTTGCACAGGGTTGGCCCTATTCCCTACGATCAAGTTAGTTTTCATCGGCCCTGTCACCGTTAGTCGAAGAAGAAGAAGAAGAAGAAGAGCAGCTGCACCCACT
>BTSY01000202.1:0-25007 GCA_036245785.1 Pristionchus fissidentatus
TTCAAAAAAATATAAAAATTTTTTTCAAATTTTCTTGTCATGTTATATATCGTTCGAAAGAGCACAAAAAGTTATGCCGATATAAATTTTTTCATGAAGAATGAGCCTCTAGGAACGAAAATCGGTGATTGCTAAAAAAACTATCAATTTCGAGGATTAACTCACCGAACTTCGGTACTAGTAGCTCATTATTCTTTGAAAAAATACGTTCTGCATAACTTTTGATGCTCTTTCGAATGAGATATAACACGACAGGAAAAGTTGAAAAAAAATTTTCAATATTTTTTTTCGAAGAAAAAATTATTGATTTTTCAAAAGTTATTTTTTCTTGACTTTTTCATGATCCAAGTTTACTATGGACATAAGACTGCAAGTAAAAAAAGTTTAAGCCCTGGTCGATAACTTTGAAAGATACTAGAGCTGAATATCTAGCCTTACTAAAAATATCAGATTATACGAGTTCTATTATCGATTTTCGCTCCTAGCAGTCCAATCCTTCTGAAAATATAGAATTATGCATAACTTTTGATGCTCTTTCGAATGGTGTACAAGTGATCTAGGTTGAAAGCCTGAAAAAAAATTTCAACACACTTATTGGTTTAATCTTAATTTAGAGTGGGGTCGGTCTGGTAAAGACTGGAGTACTTTTATGCAGGAAATTTCTAATGAGATCTTGATTATTTGACTCTACAATGAAAAATACATAATATCTGTCGGAACCACGACCTAGAAATCATGGGAACAATTTTAGTCAAAAGTAAGTTTCATGAAAACGGCAAAGTTCGGAAGATACGCTCATCGATTTTCGCTCATAGTGGTCCAATCCTTCTGAAAATATGGAATTATACATAACTTTTGATGCTCTTTCGAATGATATATAACACGACAGGAAAATAAAAAAAAATTTTCGGAAAAAAATTATCGATTTTTCAAAAGTTGATATTTCGTGAATTTCTCACAACTAAAATTTGCTTTTTATCTAAGACTCATTGTGAAAAAAGTTTGAGCCCGGATGGATCACTTTGACGGAGTTGTGCTGCCTTCTCCTACGGTCTTACAGAGAACGCGTTTTAATATTTCGCTGTTCAGTTTGTCTAAATTCGTTACCTCGCATAGAATCCATTGAGAGGGGCGTTCGTCTGACAGACGAAGAGACGAGTGAAGACTGCGAACTTACCCGCCACTTTGGCTGCAATCGCAATAATATTTCTCATTTATAAATACATTTTATTATTTTCATTAATAAAATAATTTTCGAAGATAAATTAGTGTGAAACTAACGATTATCGAATCCAGTGACGTAGTCCGTCTTGCCGTCATCCGTCGAATCCCGTTGTAGAACCACTCGGAGACACTCAAATACAGTAATCATAACATAATACTTCAAAATATGATAGCGTGCGTAGCATATCTTCATCCAAAGAAATCCTACCGTAAATCTTACGACATTGCTGAGTAAGCACTATTGAACAAGACAGGTTGGAAAGAACTCTGATTTGGCTAGAGCACTGAGGTAACACATCACTGAAACATTAGTCCGCCATGCACACTCTAGACCTGTTGATGTTGACCTACCTTGCACAGATCTGCCATCACGGGCGTGTATCGATCGACGCAGATGAACTCGAGGAGATACGGGAAGAGCAGCTGGAATACGGTAGTTGGATATTACGGTAGCAATCCGAGATAAAATTCCGATTAAAATAAATTATTCATAATAGGTTAGCAAACTAGGGTTTCAGTGCCCTCATATAGCTCCATCGTCTAAATATTTCCAATTCAATCGAAGAATCTGAGAGATGAATAAAGTACCTTCGCAGCAGAGGCAATTACAAAGGCTAGGGCAGCCAGATTCCATGCCAGGTTGACAAAATAAGGTTTCAATGTCGCCATATAACGCCATTACCGATATATTTGTAATTTGAATGTTGAATTCAATAACTAAGTGAATAACCTTAGCAGAAGATGGACAAGTGGATGCGATGGTGTGTAGTGCCTGTGCAGATTGCGTCTTCAGCTGATTCACACTCGCCATGTCGGAATCCGGACGACGAGTCTGACAGACATATATATATATATATATATATATATATATATAATCCCATAGATACTATTTCATTATTTTTTCGTGACTTTACATTTAAAAAATAGATAGGAATACAATGGTTTTCGGCGGAAGATATACTTTGTTAGAGTTTACTTGTAATCTCTTCTCACCTGTCCCGATTCTCCCTCTATCGTTGCCACGAGATTCCTAACGAGGAAGGCAATGACGTGATCGCCGCCTGGGAGAAAATGAGTGATTACGGTAGGTTGGGAAGGATAATGTTATTTGTACTAATATTATACAACCGGTGCGAAACCAACTACTACCTAATTCCACTACCATTCTTATTCATTCCCCTGATGAAACACCAATGACCCTACAATTTTTCTGAAAAAAAGTAATGAGTGATTACGGATTTTCACTTTTTTCTATTCTTTTATAACACTTCTACGAACTACCAGATTCCACTATCATTCTAACTCATTCCAATCGGGAAACACCAAATACCCGACTGCTGCCCAATTTCTCCCTAGTCACTTTCTCCCTCGTCCCAACATAGTTTTATTTTTTTTAAATATTTGCAAGATTAGGATTCCATATCCCTCGTCCAACATCCCCCCTCTCACCATCAGAATCGATAAATGAGTGATCAGCGAGGGCGACACACAGCTGAACCATCGCACGACACACTCGAATCTGCAATGAGTGTACTCAATGAGAGCAATGCTCAACACACAATTCAATCTTTGCACAATGTTATTGTCTATGTGTATGATATTCTAAAGTAGAGAATATCAAGCTCACCAGAGGTCAAAAAGTAAAGTAGATTGGAAACCTGGTCGGGCAGGTTTTCGATTTTTTGATGGCCTACCGGGCAGGTTTCTACATTTCGGGGCTGTTTTCGGAGTCTCTGTCGGGCAGGTTTCGTTTTTAGGGGTCTATTTGATCAGACATATATTTTCGCGCCCACCTTCGGCGGGCAGGTTTTGTTGAATTTTACCAACTTTTTCACCTATCAAGCTCACGTATCCTTGATCACTTACAACATTGATGTTTCAGCCTTAGTGTATCCACATAATGTTTTTCATGTATCGCTAGTTCATATCTATCTCATATTACAAAGACTCACACTCATATTCTGCTCCGATGCCAGCAGTTTCCTCAGTCCCATCATCACCAACGCCCGCTTATCGTCCATGTGAGTACTCGCTGCAACGGGTGGAATATTATTTATTGATTTTATCCTTTCACAAGGGGTAGGGCAGCACGTCCCGGATCAATAATCGCAAATCTACCGTACCCGATGAGTTGAGGAGATGCCTGAGGACATTAATCGCTCCCAGCTTCTGAATGTCCTGCACATTCTGCATCTTGTGCAGCAGATAGTAGACGATTCGATCGGCGTAGCGAGAGGCTGAAGAAAAAAATATTAAGTGAAATTGGTTTGACGGACGACAATTACTATTCGACCAATAATAAGAGATAAAAGAAAAGTCTAATGAAATCGTTATCAGTGTTTCGGCTCTTGGTCGTGATCACAATAACTATTGGAACGATGGTTACCGTGTTTTCTCACCCTCCCACAAACAAGATTAACGCGCTGTAATTTTTTTTTTCAAAAAAGTCTATAGAAAGTGGTGTTGAAATTGGTTAAGTTTTGAGTATACGAACCGTTCCTACAGACAGTGCTATCTCGTATCTCACATTCTATCTCTCACCTGCAACATGGAAGCACCGGAATGCCTCCGAGTGATTCTTTATGGCCAGCGCATTCGGAGACGAGGAGACGTCATCGGCGTCTGAAGATTACCAATCAATACTAATCGACAATATAATTCGAAGATTGGGAGTACTGTAAAGATTACGGTACCGAGACAAGCGTGTGGGAAGAGTGCATTGAGTAGATCATCGATGTACGCATCAAGAGGAGTAGAGACCTGTAATGTGAACAATACAAGATAATAAATAAAACAATTTCAATCTACCGTACCTCTTCCATGCAAATCGACTCCAGGATGCGACAGACTCCCTGAAAGAACGGTTTAGGTATAGTTGATCAAAATTAAGCATATTACTCGAGTTGAGAAGAAAAGAACAATTATCGATGTACGGCAGTATTAAGAAAACATCTCACAACACTAATCTACCTAGTACAAACAAAATATAAAAAGCTCGTAACACCGAATGAGTAAATCATAATTTTTTTCTGTCCTTACATTCAAGTTGACCTCTCTTAATGAATATAACCACCTCTAAATGTAATATTCAAATATAATTATAACTATTCACTAACCTGTGTGATAAGATGGTATTGATCCGGCAGTGCTTTCTTGTACAATCCGAGTACGGTAGTCACCAGCTTGCGCATTTCGTCCGTCACCTTCAAATAAGCAATGATACATCTACATAAATGACAGGTGTTTCTTAATCAGGGTTTTCCTCCAATCGCATAATTGTGAGTCACACAATTTGTGATCAAATCAACCGTATGGAATACGTGTGGTACCTTGCACATAAAAAAATGTACCTTCTGCTTTCTCATAATCATGCACAGTTCTCCCACACACTCTGCAGACTCGGCCCGCACCTGAAAAAAAGAAGAAATAATAAATCAATTTGAAATTCAAATTGATTTATTATTTCTTTCAAATTTTGAATAGGAAGTGCAAAAGTGCTCATGTATTATAAACGTCTTTATATTCCCATTGTATAGCGTATCACTAAGCAATTCAATGAGATTATCCTTCAAACCAGTTCACCCACTTTCTTTGATATATGAAACCAGAAAATGACTACCCTCTGACATTCTATGATTGTGTGCTCACTTTTGAATCCTTGGATGTCATCCATCCCACCACTACATCATAGGCTGATTCTGCCTGATCAGAGTATGTCGATCGATTGACGATCTCGTCTTTGCTATCGTGAGAGTGAGAGTAGTCTGCAATCGACAAAGAGATTTAATTGAATATTGAATGGATATTAAAATTCGGAAAGAAAAGCAATCAAATTGTATGCACATGGAATTTTAACAAAAAAAGGAATAAAAACTCAGGGACCGCTGATTTTGTGATACAGATTCAACACGTTAGCTGTGAGAAACACTATTAACTGATTATTTGAAGTAACTTAGATAAATAAAATTAATAACACTAAATATACATATTGTGACCTCCATGTCCATTCTCCTCTTCGTCTTCTTCATTCTCTCCTCGATTTCGTCCAGTTTCACACTCTCGAATCGACTCGCAAAAGGCGCAAACTGCACGAGCCCACGCACATCTATATTGAATCCATTGAAATCCTCTAGTAAGTATTCCAAAGCTACCTTCCTGCAATCCCCTTTGCCTTGATGTCAAGAAAAATAATTGTATCTGCATTGTTCTACTAGTCTCGAAATATCATATCACAATATCCCAGCAATCATATGCCCTTTTTGGTCTCTACTCTCTACTTTCCGGTGACACCGTCAAAATATATTCATCTATCGATTGTTCTACCGTAATCGTCTCCGTGTCTTACCGGGAAGAATCCGATTTGATGTGTGGCAGGAGTGGGACGGCACGCGAGAAGATGTCAGTGAGGAAGGGAACGAAGCCGAATGCTGCAATCATACTAATTTCGTTATTCTTTTAAGGTATTATGCGATTAAAAATTTCATTCACTGTGCCAAGGCAATCGAGGTTTCATGATGGTTTTATACGAATAATGTGTTCATGGCATAACAATCGCATCCATAAATCGTAGAAAAACTAAAAAAAAAAGGAATACCATTGTGTTGTGCGACTGCTCCGAAAGTGGCGACAATGTTCTTGTGAGGGCCGATTGTTTGACCTGAAGAATCGAAAAAATGAAAATAATTTAAAATGATTATCATAAAAATATGGTGTCAATTTTCAATCTCATATTAATCCGTTGTTTATCACACACGGCAGCCGCATCCTATTACAATCGTCCCTTTCCCTTTCCTCTCTCGACAGTAACGTGATCTCACCGGGTGGGAACTTCTGCAGCAGAGCATCCAACACGAAAATGGCGAATTTATTAGATGTCGCCACTCTCACAAGCAATTCCTGAGCTGCATCCGACCACTCCGACTCAGAGTCCTCAACAAAAATTATTAATTTTGAATATTTAATTAATTTATAAGGATAGAGGATGGCTTAAGCTATGAATCCAGTTGTTGATTGTGCTATGTGATTACTAAGAAATGATAAAGTATGTCTTAAAAAATTGCACTCGAATTACGATGGTTCTTTCCCTCTTGCATGCACTTGATCGAATATTTTGAGTCGGCCTTTTCGGGTAGATCAGCCCAGCATCACGGGGAAGATCAAGTCGGGATAGATCACTACCGTACCTTTGCAAGAGTCATCTCCTGAGTTGCGAGATTGATGATAAGGAGCAGAAGTTGCTCATCGAGAGTCTCCAGTACCTGATTAATTACACACATTTCGCCATACCACGAAAGAGCACAAATGGAAACAAAGCAATGACGTCTTAATCAGTGATCGAGAGCAGGCAAATTAATGGTAGTTACCTTCTGATCGTTTGCCACAGTGCACATACAACGAATGATGAACGCCCGACTGCTTGCTGACAACTGTACAAATATTTACTTGTGTCTACATAACTAAATAATTATTTCTTGAAAATCGCGACAAAATTTAGACAAAGAACGATAAAGTAACCTTCGGATTCTTGAGCAGGAACGTGTGCGAGGAACTGAGGAGAACGGAGGGTTGGTGGACGGAAAGAGACTTCATCGAGTCTTGCACCTAACATGGGTGGTGGTTACTCTGTACTCGAGTAATAGAGAAATGATCTACCTCGGTGCGAAGGGCATCACATCCTGGAAGAGAAGCTACGCAGTCCAGAAGAGACGTAACCAGGTCTGAAACAGGATGGAATAGGGAAAAAAGCAACGCGCTTTCCAGAGAAATAAAAACAAAACCAAAACATGTTCATTTACGGCGTGATCTACCTTAACAAAGAGGAAAGATCACAAAAGAAAGAAGTTAAAAAATGTCAAGCGCATTGTCGGCGTACCTTCCAAGTTTTGGACGACCATACTCGATCCAGCGCATGCAGTGATCAAGCCTGAAGCAATTAAAAGTTAAATAACTAACAGGAAGCTTGTGAAATCGGCTGACGTCGGAATCAACATCGTTCACGAGGTAGATCTGACTCAGCGATGTGAATGTCGCCCCATTGAACCCACCGTAGTTTCTAGTGCCGCGGATTCAAATTTATAATTTAATTTTGTTTTATTTTTAATTTTTAAATTTTGTACGCGTTTTATTTATTTGTTTTTGTCTTTTAATCTATCAAGACCACCGCCCGTTCCACCTCACTTGTTTAAGGTTCTCTTCAAGTCGTTTCCGAAAAATGGCCGAACTCTTTAACGGTCACTGCCCATCTCGCGTCTCTTCTCTTCACTCTCGTCTCTACTCGAGTAGGTATCTTTTTTTCGGAGAACGGTCGAGAATGTGAGACGACCGAGCATACTTAAAGCGATGAAACTGAAAGAAACATTACAATACTTGTCTTATTCGTTTTCCTCTAAACTGTCGTGTTGTGAATCGCTTGACGAGTTCCTTTCTTTTGCAGATGGAAGACCTCAAACACCACGATGACCACATGAAGAAGGCTGCCTTCTTCATGGTATCTATTTTCCTCCCTCTTCGATCGATTTAGCCCCTCTACCGTAATCATTCAGGTCACGGTGGCTACCGTAACCCTCACGACCGCTCTCATCACCATTCCGATGGTGTTCCAGGACATCCAGGCGACCGAGAGCCGCGCCATGGCCGACCTCGAGCTGTGCAAGGTATACGGTATCTCATAAATACTGTATCTCAGTAGCCATACCGTACTAATCAAATACCGTATTTCATAATTGTTACGTTGCAGACTCGTTCTCGCGACATGTGGCGTGAGATGCTCACTCTCCGCACTGGATCCGAGCAGGGACGCGCTGGTCGTGCTGCACGCGCTGCAGAGGCATTCCAGGTGAATAGATGCTGCAGACTCATGATATCTACGATCAATCTATCTTGATTTGATCACGTTCAATCCGGAAATAGTTACATCCACTATCTGAATTGCTCATAAGGATAATGTAGAAAATCGATAATGTATTCGTCCCCTATAGGATCGAGTGGAGCGTTCCTCTGGTGGATGCTGCTCTTGCCAACGTGGAGCACCCGGTCCTCCCGGCTTCGATGGAATTCCCGGAGTTCACGGAATTGATGGCGCACCCGGAGAGATCGGAGAACCCGGTCAGTTACAGTACCCCAGATACTCTATCGTAACCCATTATGATCTTCCGTATATTTACAAGAATAACGTCCGTACAACTCTTCCCTTCAGGAACCCCCGTCGACGAGCCCGCTCTCGCCTCTCATCGTCTTCCCGAGCAGTGCCCCTGCGAGGGACCCCAGGGACCTCCTGGGCCCTCCGGTCAGCCTGGCTTCCCCGGACAGCCCGGCGAGCCGGGTTCATCGGGAGCCCCCGGTGCCCCCGGTGCTCCAGGAGAGAAGGGACCCTCTGGATTGGGTGGAAGACCTGGTGCAGGAGGAGCCCCGGGAAGACCCGGACGCTCGGGTACTCTTGTCGATGGAGGAGAGAACGGACAACAGGGGCCCGTCGGAAGACCCGGTGCCCCCGGGCTACCCGGACCCCGAGGACAACCTGGCTCCGCGGGAGAGAATGGCGGAAATGGCGCCCCCGGACTGCCCGGAGCCGATGGACCTCCTGGACCCGTCGGACCCGCTGGAGAGAATGGAGATAAGGTGCGAAGAAGAGATTTAAATGTTTTTTCAATGTTAATTATGCTAATTACAGGGAGCCGATGGTGCCGCCGGCCGTCGTGGTGGCTGTGATCACTGCTCCCCTGCCAGACTCGCACCCGGATATTAGAGATCAAAGATCAACGGATAGCAATGGCTACCGTAACCCGATAAAGATTCATTCCAACTCAATCTCTGGTTGTGTACAATTTGTGGTTGACTCTGCCTCTCAGTAATATCGCACTCTTAGATAAGAAACAGAGACACATTGATTACCATAGAAACGTCGTCGAAAGTCAATCAAAACGACATTACTCTGGTTCCTTTCCAGTCGATGCATTTTCTCACCCGTTTCTTCTCCTCTCGGTCCACTCACATTCAATGGAAGGCCCCTAGAACTTGTCGTCGATTCAGTCTCGTCAAGCTGTCTACCGTATCCCTCGGTTCGGTAGGTCATTCTAATTATCGACTCTTCTTATTGCTCCCTTTGAAACCTATACGAAACCCCATCTTTAACAGCGCCCCCCAAAGCCACATTGACAAATATTATATTGTATCGTATTGAACCACTGCAGATTCTCGTGGGTGGAGCCACGGGCAAAGTGATGGCTGATTTCCTCGAGAACACTGAACTCTTCATTCATGTGGACGACGACTGAATTCTCATATAATCTCATTCATTTATCCATATTTTCTATTCATTCATTCATTCGCTATCCATAATAAATGTGTAAAACACAAGAATGGAGTGCATCTGCAGTATTTATGATGGGGGGAGATAGCGACCATTTCAGAGAGGGGGAAATTTCACATGATAATATCACAGAACGGGGGAAACAAAAAGGAGGTTCTGGACACGCTTTCCAACGGAAGAAAAGTGGGCAGAAGTGATAACAAACGTCGATTCATATCCTGGCAATTCTATGAGAATTTCATGGGACAAACAGTCTAGGGGACGAACTATTTCTTAGAAATTTGCTCATTTGGTATACATATATTCTCAGTATCTTTAGAACGTTTGATCTATGGCTGTACGTCACAAACGAAATATAGGAGCAAATTTGGAGGGATGTGTATGGCACGAAAGGAAGACTAGAGAAGAGAAGAAGAAGAAACCAATCCGTGCTATTCCGCATACTGTAGAGAAGGCAAGAGAAGTGATTAGGGAGAAAAGGTATTACAACTATAACAGAATGATATCAGTGAACGGGAATAAGCCAATACAGAGTGGACCCAGGCACTAGTGAATAACTCGTTGGAGACAGAAATGTTAGGGAGAAAAAGGAGAAGGGGGATAATAGAGTATTAGATATACTTGGGAATCTCTTGTCCTGTCAACAACTTGAACATCGAATTAGGCATTGTCTTCATGTGAATGTCGCCGATTGCTGTCGCCAGCATGTGCACTATCCTGTAACATCACCACTTTTTAAAAAAGTTTTCCATAATGCGCGAAAACCTTCAAAATCAAAAACATTTCGGATATAAGTTCTTTCGTATTGCCGGCGCAACCCCTACTCACTAGGTTACAACAATAACTCTCCAATCAATATTCATAGCTTCTTTCTTCTACCCCCCCCTCACCTTTCATGGGCGACAGCAACGACCGATTGTCCATTGATCTCGATTATTCTGTGTCCCACTCGAATGCCGCCTCGCTCAGCGATTCCACCTGATACATGAAATTATTTAATGTACTTCCTTCATTCCAGCATATTTAACTACTGAATAACTCGAGATTGTTTTTGTCTACATCTCCTGATAATATAATATTCATTTCAAACTACTGCCATCTTGAGACGATACTGAAACAGAGTATCGCCTCGTTTCATATTACAAATTGTTAACGTTGTTTTCTCTGTTCTCCCCCTCCTCTTCTCTTTCCTCACCTCTCAACAGCGAGCAGATGATTCCATTTTGCACAGAGAATCCCAGCTGATATTTCGTGTCCGGACGACGGATTCGCACCTGCACAAATTGGATATTTCTGTCGACTTTCAATTGCCTCCTACTTTTCAGAGACATTTTACGTCAGATAATTATCATTTCTGCAAAAAATATCACTATATTGGAATAGTGTTATCACCATTACTGGCATTGTTATCATCATTGCTAGATAACTTCGATCATAAAATGAAGGGACCTCTTTACTTTAGAGGCAAGCTCTCTCTTCCCCCTCTTCATCTCTTGACCTCACCCTTTGAGAGGAAAAAGGGGGCGGGGCTTGCCCCCTAAAGAAAAGAAGTGCCAAAATGCATACCTCAACGACGGGAGGAGTGGACACTACAGTCAATCTGACTGCAGTCGACGTCTTCGCATTTCGAATGTGAGTCTGAGCAGCTGAGAGTTGGAGACCAACCAGACTGCAATTATGATTGATGGTCACATTGAATATACATAATAACTTTGAATCAAATTGTTGCACAACGATCTCAATTCGTAATCAAATACACGCTTTTTTAAATGTTTTCGGCCCGCGATTTCCGGTTTCTGGAGCATGTGAAGTTCAGATAGAACAACAAGTTCCGTTTTATGAGACGTGACGTATGCAAAAAAATCAATACATCGCCTACTCACCTTATTCCATTGATGGCGATAATCTGGTCTCCGACATTGAGTGTATTGCATCTCGAGGCGGGACCACCGGGTGCGAGATGGGCGATGACTACGGTAGGCAGCATTGATCCCCATCCAGACTCCACCACTATCACCTGCAACCAACACTCATTACTCAACTTCTTCTCTCACGCAATTAATGGCTAATGCCGGTTACAGTGTCAAAAATCTGAGGGGCCAGAATAATCACTTTTTACAACTCTCGCAAATCGGCCGGCCAGTCTGTCCCCTCAAAATGATAGGCCCTCCTCTAACAATAAGCTAAATAACCCCTCTGAACTCACTCCGAGTGTCTCTCCATTCTTCTTGGGGACGACGACGTCCTTCTGTGTTTCCTTCTTCGCAAACATCTCCAACTCATCGCCCATGAGTTCTTGCGAGTTGAGCACCTCCTGAAGAGAGAGAGAAAGGAAATATGAGATCAACTTTCTCCGGCGAACCAATAAAATAAATAACTGATGGAAGATTGGATACAGCTTAGTTGCTATGATAACGTGATTGTTGGATATTTGAGAGTGCGTATAGATCAAATTTTCTTGAGGAGAAAGCCAATATCAGTAAAGAAGCATTGCCAATCCAGTTCAATTATACCTTCAGATTTTCCAAATTATACAAAATATGCATACATTAAATATTATATTTTAGTAATATTCTACCTGATAATCGATTTGTCTCAAGTAACTCGGGTCGTCGATGCCATTCGCACGCAGAAATTCAACGTAAGCAACCTGAAAGAAACACGCGTAAATCATCCCTCAATTCGCTCCAGTCACGCAACTCTTAAGTGACTTCACCATAACTCTTGTCTAGCGATTGTATGATTGATTTCGTCAAGACTTGGGCAAAAACACTGACAATCATTCAAAATGAATCGTTACAATAGTCCAATGAAACCCCTCCCAACCTGGACTTCAAACTAACGGTACCATTGTCTAGTCTAACGATTTTATGATAATTTTAGGCATTGAATTCATAGTCAGAAAGGTGTAACTAAAAACATTCAAAAATTAAACGTTACACTAGTCCAATGAAACCCTTCCTCACCTGGACTCCAAACTGGCTGTACCATCATTCTAGTCTAACGATTTTATTATTATTTTATGCGCGGCATAGATAAACATGTAACTGACAATCATTCAATACGAATCTTTACATCAGTCGAATGAAACCCCTCCCCATCTGGACTCCAAACTGATTGTATTATTTTCTAGTACAACAATTTTATTATTGATTTAGTAAAAGTTACTGAAAAATAATCAAAACGAAACGCTATTATAGTCGAATGAAACGCCTGCTCACCTGGAATGCCTGTCCTATCGACTGGGCGATGAACGCGGCCTCATCGGATTCGAAGACGTGACACACGACCTTCGGAGACTTCTTGACGCCGTCGCTGCAAGGAAAAGAGAGGATTGAGAGAGGAACTCTCTCCATTTCACACACTCTCTCACACCCTCTAATCGACGAGAGAGCAGGCAAAAGTGAGAGAGACGTCTCAACGCTCTCGATTTTCGATGCATGAATCAATTTGACGGATGTCTCTCGTTTGTGATGCGTCCTTTTCAAAGGACTACTGAGGGTCGTTCATTATCCTTTCGGATCGAAACACGAAGCTATCGATGAATAAACCAATCTTCACAGGTGTGCATGCCTATGATGGTATCAATCCTGGGGGCAACTTGAGTAACAATGAGAGTGTGTCAAGTGAGAGAATCAGACAACTAGATACAAATTCCGACTTGGCATCCATTTCTAAACCATCTAAACATCTAACCCTGGCGGAATAAATAATTGTAATTGTAATTATAATTTTACGTTCCCCAAGTTTCTATCAATATTTACCTCGTTGTCTGTCTCTCTCACTATGACACACTATTTTAATGAAGTTGCCCACTCCCCTCTCCTCCCCTACTCACTCGCTGCTGGCATCTTCATTACTACTCGAGTGTGTCATTCTCCTCGCCATCAACACCACAATGTCTCCGATGTCAGCGATGTACGAGATCGTCCGAAGGGCGTGGTCCATTAGAATGTCCTGCAGAAGGGATAATTCAGCCAATACCATTATAATCGCATAATGTTAAACTGAAATAAGTTACTATTTTTAGTTCGTAAAACCTGTCGTGAACTAGTTTCATAGTGATTATATCTCACGTATCATGTCAAGTGATTAATATTTCTGACATTGCGCTTTAAAAAAATGCAAATATTGCTGAAAAATATATTGAGCTTCCATTGATTTCACCTTCCAGTAGTATAAAAGAAATTCCATCAAATCTAATCTGCCCTTAATCTCAATCTCTCTCTTCCCCCACCTGTCTAACGTCAGTGTCCGATATCCTCTGCAGATCCGTGTTGAGTACCATAATCTTCTCAGTGGAAATGAACAGATCGATATCCGTTCCTGGCTGCATCTCACCGTCTGGCGCCTGATTATGATATCATTAACATTACTAAAATCTGCCCAAATAATATTAAAATCACCGTAGAAAAGGGAATCATCAAAATGGCCACACTTGGGATATCATGTAACAGCTGTAGCTTCAATCCACCATGACTATGCTAACCATAGTTCCTCTAAGTTAGAGGCTCTAACAATTTCACTAGCTTCCTTCGTACAATTTTTAGTGACCACTGCCTAATTCCCTCGCATTCTCGTGCTCTCTCACCATTATTTCTGGGGTTTATCAGCAGAACGCTTTATTATTTTTGTGTTTGTGAACTTGCAATATTTCTTCCTCTCACCTTGACTCTAGCCACTGCCTCCTGTGCCTGTGCCATCCTCGCCGTCTTGCTTCCTCTCGTCTCACATGCCAATTGAGTGGATCCAATGTATCGAGCACGGAAGAGAACGCCCTCGATGAGAACTGCCGGCTCGTGAACCATTGCTGAAGTGAGGGGGAGGATGGAGATGGATGAGACAAATGGGAGGACTCCCAGATACTAGGTTGGATGAGAATAAAAAAATTGGTTTTCATTTAGTAGGTTCTCATCAAACCTAGTGCCAATACACCCAGACATACTTGGAAGCAACACCATCGAAAGATGGCCGATACATTATCGTTCAGCGTTTTGATAAATTAATTATTTCTGTGCGCCGTAGTGAAGAAACGAAAATAAGTCGAAGGAATTGCCAAAGACCCAAGAGTGGAACAGAAATCAGCGAGGTTGGTTAGGGAATGGGACCAAGCAAAACACAATAAATATTTAGAAACATAAATAAATTTAATAAGCTTGCATATGAATTAGTCGCTCCCACCCGTCACTCGAATATTGCTAACTTCGTCTCACCATTTACAATTTCATCGGCAACTATTGATTGGGCATGAGTGATACAGTGAAAAGAAATTGATTATTCTAGATGTCGTTATAGACTTTCCATGCTATGTGTTTGTTAATGATCATGCGAAATTCTCATTTTCCTCATGAAAACTAGTTAAAATTCAAATAATAAAGTAATTACTCACTCTCTTTGGATGCCTTCTTTGGTTGTGTTTGCTGTGGTTGAGTCGCTCCCTTCCCTCTGTCATCCAATAATCGATCCGTCTCCTCCTCATCGTCATCGCCCGTTCCTGAAGGGAAGGATTACGATAACTTACGATCTACCGTATCTCTGAAAGATTTCTCACAGCGAATGCTAATCGACTGTTCGCTAAAATCTCACCGTATTCATTTGAGTAACGAATGATAGTTTAGCAAAATATGGGGAAGTGAACTACATCATGACTCACCATTATTATTAGGCGTGGAATCGGGTACAGGTTGATGAGTGACCGTCTCTCCCTCTGCCCACTCATCCTTCTTTGCTTGCTCAAACATTAATCGTTAATTAGATCATAGTCGTTAATGTTGTTTATTTTATTTTATTAGGTTCGATAGCGACTGCATGCTAATGAAGTAAAACTAAAATGACTCAATTTTAAATGATAATGAAACTCGCAATGACGAGGAACTATGATACATAGTAACTACGTCTGCAATCCCTCTCCACTCACCATCTTCTTCATATACGAGTCTCTCAACACCCATACAGGTTCATTCTCATCTCTTCCTTCTCCTCCTCCCATCATCTCTCCACTTGCAGCATTCGACTGCTGCAGCTGCTGCTGATCCGGCCAGCCAGCGTCCTGCTCAAGCAAAATATATCTACTCAACTCATCAAACAAAAATAACATTAAACTATATCAAAATAACACGAATCAATACAGTGCTCTTCATCTATCAAATTAGTTTATTGGGTTCCGCGGACAAGCGAAACACAATTTCAAATACACAACCAAATGCCAGTTTTTTTTTCTGCAGTGACTCTCGACTCATTCTACTTCTCCTGACCTGTATAATAGTCTGACTGGTAGAAGGGGCGGCCGTCTCCCATCCATCGAGAGGGACCACTTTTGATTGAGGGTGTTGAAACTGAACAACGAGTTATTGTTACCTTGGATCATTTAGGGGAGGAGCAGTTAGACTTATTCATTGTGTTTAATTTATCCATTATGGATCAGTCAGTACTGCGGAACAAAAAGCCGAAAAATAATGCTTAGGTGAAACACGCGTGCGCCTGCATCATGAAGCATTCACCGTAGGGTTAATTTTAAACATTGTCGATTTCTCAAGTACTGGAAAAGCTCTAGACAATTTCCAGATGAATTAGAGCTGAAACTCTATAGTACCTGTTGGAAAGTGTGGTTGATGGGCGTAATGAATGGATTGACTCTTGCAGGGATGCCGTTGGGAGCACGAGTCACTGGCACTCCTGCACAAATAAATACTATCTCATTGTTCACAATTAAATCTATCTAGTGAATATATAATTTTCTAGCCTCACACAATAAGATGAAAATTGTATGTTAGTAGAAATAGAAAGCGAATACACCGTACCAGAGGGCGGCGGGGGCGGGCAGAGTACGGGCGGGATGACTGGCTGCGGCTGCTGCTGCAGCCCGACCATTTGTGGTTGCTGCAGCGGCTGCTGAGGCTGCATCATCATGGGGACGGGTGCAGCTGCAGCAGCTGCAGCAGGGACGGCAGCTGGCTGCTGCGGCACCACTCCAATCGCTGCAAACGAACGATTCGAAAATGCGCCTTTCACATACTAGTTTCACCACTATTTCGAATACAATGGTTTTCCGATTTCACAATGCACTGTAGATACAATGATAACTCATTCACTATACACATACTACAATCAGGGAGGAGTCCAGAGTTACTCACTTTGTTCAACAATTTACAATTCCTAGCGAGCCATTCAACTCCCTATTATCCTCGAACACATTATTAAATGGCTCCTAAACATTCCATGAGGCACAAAAGTGGCAAGTCCTTCATCAAAAATAAACTCACTCGAATCAGGGGGTAGTCCGAACGAGTTTCTCAGTTGATTCAACGACTCTTTAGGTGCAGCTGCAGCTGTCGCAGCTGCTGCACCAAAGGGAAGAGCGGCCTGGAAAGAAACGGGATTAGGATGGATTATCTCCCTCGTTCTTCATTCCGAACATTGGACGACACATCATGCTCAATGATCGCAAATTCCCCCTCATCGTTTCTTTCATGTGTCGTCCCTGTTCCTCACGTTCGACAACGATCCACAAGACAACGAGAGGGTTGCATGCTCCATAGGGGGGAGGAGAGAGAGAGAAGGCTAGAAAGAGATAGAGGGGTGTTATACACTCGGGAGGTGATGGATCACTGGGACGCATGCATTCGTGAACACTCGTGAGTCGGGACAAGTGAGAAAAAGCTGCCATTTAGAGTGCACTCCTGAACAATTGGCCTCTTTTTAGTTCCAACGACTACGTTCTTTCAGGGCATAGACCAAAACGTTTGTTCCCAAACAACGTCCCAAATGAGTTTTAGGGTGAAAAATCGAAAATTGTGCCTGATTTTTTTCAAAAAATTCACCCCAAAAAATCAAAATTACTGCCTGGGCTTGTTACGTGGAACGATTTTTTTGTCTATGTCTCAGGGTTAACGATGTGTGCGAACAAAAGCGTGCAGCACATGCAGCAAGAGACGACGACATTGACGACGGTTCGTACGACATCTAGCCACTACCTCCTGCTGTGCTGCAGCTGCTGCAGCCTCGAAGTGGGCGACGAATTGGGGAGGAGAAGTGGTGCCGATGAGCTCAGCCAGTCCAGTATCGTCAATCTGTACTCAGAGGGAAGGGAGAGACAGACTTAGATCTCCCATTCACAATCAACATTTTGCCCTGATTGTCAGGACGATAAGATATTAGATAAATAATGAAAAGTGAATTTGTCAGTGAGTATGCCCGACACCTTCACCCGCCATAAAAAAAAGTAATATCCTTTCAAGAGATTAATAGTGGAGAAATGGGCTTTCCGGAAATACGAGTGCATTGAAATAGAATAGCGTAGTGATGAGATTTAAACCGCCACCAAAGAACCGAATTCCCAGAATATAGTAAATGGGAAATAAAGTCCGAGAAAAGAGATTTTGAATCTTTGAGAAGTTACAGAATCCACATAGATAAAAAAATCGATATAATTTCAGACAACCGTACCTTCTTGACATTCTTATTCTGTGCCCGTCGATTGATTTCCTTCTCGATTTCATTCATTTGCTTCCGGATAAGATTCGTCTGCAATTTTGTTATATGAGAGTTGACAATGTTATTAATATTAAAATTGCATTCACATAACTGAATGTGCATGCGTCCCCAATTTGCCCCATCTAAGCTACTAGAAGCAGAAGATTATGGCAATAAAATACCCGCTTCTTCAAGCCAAAAATATCTGTGGTCTGTTCACGAATATTTTTCAAATCGAGACTTTTAAAACGCTATTCGAGAAAATCAAGTCGAATTCCCATACAATATTCTCTGTATCTCGTCAGCACACACTTTTCATACCGTTCTCTCATCATGGGCAGCCTCTGGGAGTGAACTCTTCCTCTTCTCATCACCCTTCATTTCTTCTCCCACCAACGAAGGTTCGCTTGATGGAGAGACGTCCCCATTCTGATACCACTCATATTAGCATAGTTCGTTAAAATCATGTACGTACAGTGTGTGCAAAGTAAGAAACCGACAACTCCCATTATACTATCATATTTCTTGTATAATCTCTATCCCAATTTGAACAGTATCGATGTAGAGTAGTGGCTAGTGTCTGATGTGTTTTCACCCCCCCCCTCTCTTACTTAGAGAGGCTGGTCTCAAAATCCGCAAAATTGTGCAGTATCCAATAGTGACCTAATTGCTTTTGTGGTCAATCGATGCTTCGTGGCTTCTAATTTATGTTATTGTACCACGTTTCCTCGTGACTCGCATACATATTATTATATTATTCTATCTCATTTCTCACCTGTCCACCGTGTATCTCCTCTCCATTCCACTGCTTATCCGATTCAGTCTTCAACTCTTCCGTAGCTGCAAATATTTTGTATTATTTATTTAAATTTCAAACGGTATCTTCTTTATTCCCCCCTAACGATTCATCCAATTTTCATTCCCTCTCTACATAAAATTCCCACGTTTCCCCCCTCTCGAGTCGTCTCTTCTTGTAACCCCCCCCCGAATCGGGAAAACAAGGGCAAATTCGCAGTCGGACTTCGTCTCGATTTC
This sequence comes from Pristionchus fissidentatus, assembly GCA_036245785.1. Taxonomy (NCBI): domain Eukaryota; kingdom Metazoa; phylum Nematoda; class Chromadorea; order Rhabditida; family Neodiplogasteridae; genus Pristionchus; species Pristionchus fissidentatus. Next base: position 19,040 of record BTSY01000202.1, read on the forward strand.
CCCAATGAGTATTGCCGGAGAGAGAGAGAGAGAGAGAGAGAGAGAGAGAGAGAGAGCAGCCACAGGAAGCGAGGGAGAAGAGAGAGGGAGGGACGAATTAGACAGAGAGGGGCGGAAGAAGAGAGAGAAAGAGAGAGGAAAGCTCTCGTTTCTTCACAAGAGGAGGGAGGGAAAAACGAAGAGGATGGGGCGGAATGAAGAAATTCGAATCCCTCATTTCGTATCGAAGCAGGGGGGAGGAAATAAGAAGGAGAGGAGGAGGAAAGGAGAGGAGAGGAAGGGGCATTCCATCTAAGCGTCGGCCCATTTGTTTGTGAACTCTCGAGTAATACAGGGAGAGTTGAGGGGAAAGAAGGGTGAGAATATTTGGGAGGAAAGATGAGGAGAGAAACCAATAAAATGGATAGAAGAGAAACTCAAATTAAACTGCTATTATAATAATTGTTCCGATATGTTTATACAACATTTATTATTCAACATCCGCCCAAACTCCTAGCGTAAATCTTGTCCTAGCAATGAGCATAACTCCCTCATGAAACCTCGATGGCCCGTGTAACTACCCCCTCCCCAAACCAATACTTCTTTATAGTCTAATGTACCGTATATTATTTCGTGCAATCACACATTATTCAGTTGCACCATCGAGTGTTGATAAAATATGTTACTACAGTACCCATCTCCCCCCCCCTTCTACCGTACCTTCGTGCACTTTCTTCTCGGGAGTCGCCGTCGCACTGCTTCCCAGTGCAAGACTGTCCACTTGAGACGCCAATCGATCGCTCGAATCAGCCTGAAATCAATGCATTTACAGTCGATCAATAAATCACAGATCAATTTATATTTCGTCATTTGTCGTTCTTCTTATCTCTCTAACTCTCCCTCTCTCCATCATCAATTGTTCATATTTACAGATAGCCTCAACCGGGTGACTGACAGGTCAGTCAAAACAGTCAATGCACACGTCTAACGACGACGACACACAAAATGACTCGTCACTACCATCCCCCAAGATTCGGACTGCAAATATTACATAAAGAATCACTCGTGCCCGTAAAATCTTCGAAGACATTATCAAACATCACCTAATTATATCATGATTAAATACCAGCGCTTCTAATATCTTCGAACTCAATATCGTCTAATACACATGCTACGAAACACTAAACTTCCAAGTATTGCAAATAAATCTAAGCACCATCATACCTCGCTGGGCGGACTGGAAACGGGCTGCGAGAGGGGCAGCTGTGGCTGCATCATCATCGGGTAGGGGAAGGGCATGGCTGGCATTCCTGCTGCAGCTGCAGCTGCTGCAGGCATTCCCATCGGCTGCTGCTGCTGCGCCGCCACCATCATCTGGGAGAAGAGGCTATTCCATTAAAAAAATGTTTTACAATGCTATAAGTAGGAGCAGAATTGAATCCGCACATTTATTCAAAATAAGAAAACTCATTGTAACATGAACGTTCCTGTTGTAGTAATGTTTGAGGCATTTTTAATACGGTAAAAACTGTATAGAATTCGAATACATCCATATTTAATTTATTTTTTTTCAGTCTAAAAGGGCTAACTCTATGTCTGTGGTCTACTAACCTGCTGGAAGTAGTGCTGCATCATGTCCTGGTACATCTGTGGCGTCATCATAAACTGCGGCGCTGCAGCAGCTGCAGCAGGTGCAGCCATGCCAGGAGGGAAGCCATTGAGGGGCGAGCCGGCTGATGATTGCTGCAACAACATAACCGTTACTCACTAATTGACTGACTCACTCTTCTCTCTAATCTAGCTAAGTCACAATTCGCATTACACGTTGATCATCGTATTATTATGTATAGAAATCCAATTACAAATAATTTCCAAACGTTAAAAAAAACTTAGGTATCACTATCACAGATATCGCAATACTAATTTTAGTCGAGATTGCTACACTGTTCCATTGCCTAATGTTTCATCATAGACGAAATGTGAGATGGTAAATAATAATAAAATTCGATACCGCGGTGGTTGCGAATTCTGCTTGCTGTGGCATGAATGTGGACATGAAAGGATTCGCGAAGAAGGGAGGCATCATTCCTTCAATTAATAATTCACTTGTTATTCGCCTAATCCACGGCTTCCCTTTTCTCCCCCGAGCTGTAGCCTAGTGATCGACTCGTGATCTACCATACTTTTGAGAGTAGTATACTACAGTCATTACCTTTTCCCAATCATTACCTTTCAGATCTACTTGTAATCTCTGTTTCTCAATTAGTCCTCTCGGATTCACTTTCTGTGAAGTCTCTGAGATGTCCCCTTCTGTTCATGGATGCAATACTCTCATCCAGACTATCCTCTCTCTTTCTCTCTCCAATTAAGCATGGACGGGTGTGCCAAAGGAGAAGAGAAGATTACCCTATTAATTCGCCCTCTCTTCTCCCCCTTCTCTCCAGTCACTATTGCTACATCTCTCGAGAGTGAATTCGAATGGGACGAAACTACAAATGCGCCTAATTACGAATGCCGCACATCAAACAACTGATACTTGAGAGATTGATCTCCTACCTATTTCTACATGAATAAACCACGACATATTCTCTCACATATTCTTGCTGCTTGCAGTTTTTAGTTTCGATGGTCTTTTCAAATATGCATGGTATAGAGTACTGTAGAGACTGTCCCTATCGCGACAGTCTCAACACTATTAGAGAAGAATGGAAGAATTGTGATCCACACGGCAACAGCCGTTGGAGATGAATCTTCTAACTTTTTAAGTAAGTGTGTAAGTTCTAAGTATCTAAGTAAGTAACTAACAAGCAAGTAAGTTGATACTGTCTCACCTCCATAATCGTGCATTGCTGGGGGCGCGGGAGTTGAGGAAGAGGATGAACTGGTGGTTGTTTCGAATGGAGAAGAGACGATGGAAGGAGATTCATCGTGAGGAGAAGAGGAAGAAGCCATTGGAGGAGAGGATAGTGACATCCACAATGGATGAGAGAGAGACTGCAAGAGATTAATGGATACAATCAATCAATAATTCAATCAACATATTTCCGGTGAATTATTAGTCACATTAAACGGACAGATTCGAGCGTACTAGTGTGAGAAAGAGATTCAATGAAATACGGAGGAGTGGGGAAAGTGAGTCACCAAGATTTGACAACTACGAGACTAATCAAACGCGCTAGAAAATGAGATTCGAAAGCTGCAGAACTGAATCAAAAGATAACATTGGGGGAAACTGGGAGAACCTCTGCCAAAACTCGATAAGATCGATAGCGAAACATGGCTCAAGTTCAGCAACAAAAAAAAGAGATCGAACGAGGTAATTGGGGGTACTTGAGTTATTTGTGTGTTGAGCGGAAAGTAAACAAAAGCGAGGAACGGCGGTAGTACTTCTTGTTCGGAGCATTGATCTACGAGAGGAGGGAGGGGAGAGAGGGGAGAAAGAGTCGCAATGATGTGAGAGAAGCGGTCGATTAGTGTTCCTCCTCTGGTAGAACACAAGAAAGACCAAATCGATACAGCACAAGCCTGCTTTCCATCCACTAAGCCAGAGAGACAGATAGAGCGAAGTGTACAACCCTCCTCCCCTCTCTCCTTCTCTCATTCTCTTCCTCTCTCGTCCGTCTCTCATGCGTCGCGTAACGCGAGCGCGGCACCGTCTCCATGGGGCAACATTCTCTCTTTCCATTCATACATTTTCTGCTCCTACAATTTCAGAATCTCTCTTATATTTTGTCAGCCCGTGAATGGAATTAACACTTTCGTCTAGAGTAAGATCAATCTTCATCAACATTTGGAATTTACAATATGGAATAAGTCTTCAGAACATGTTCTGTGATTACAGTATATATAGGGGGATAGTGTATTGATGTGTTCAAGCCTTCTGTGCATCCGGTTGGTTCTCTGGAAGCGCCTTCTCGAAAGCGTCGATCTTCTCCAATTCCTTCTCGATACGAAGCAGAGTGGGGAAAGCAGCGACGTCAGTGCCCATCTGATTGTGAATCAAATAGAATCGAGAACTGAGATACCGTACTCATCTTCGTGCTGCAGACCCGTGTCGTGGCAGAAAAAAAGCGAGAAAAAAGTGAATAATGATCAGGCAATCCACAGTGCAATTACAATAATGGATCAAATGTGAGAGGAAAAAGCTTGAAATTAGTGCCACACACGACGAGCAACCGTACCAGTGCAAAGCTCAAGTGGAAAACAAACAATGTTGTGTACAAAATTAGAGTTAGCATTGTATTTCATCCATTTTTTTAAACTAAGAGGGTTAAAAGAAAATCGACCCTCTCATCACCGGAGATCAGATGTTCGCAGGTGGCGTGCAAGCATACGCTTTCCGAAAGTAAAGTTATTGCCTTGTGGCTACAGCGTAAGCAGGTGACCATACACATAGACTGCACTCACCTTCTTGCATTGTATAGGATGGAAGGGAGGCAGATATCTGCCACCGTCACATCGTCCCCCACCATCAAACGACCTACAATAATCAGTTGTTTCTCTTCTAAAAAAGTCATCTGATCAAAATGGCATCATTGTTCCAATACTAAGGATCCCTTCAATTCAGAAAATACATAAATTCCGGCACTGGCATACTCTACCGGACAAGGCAACCAGTGGTAATAGAGTGAGTCTCTCTCTCTCATTCATCATCAAATTGCGTGAATCTAGCATTGGCTTCATGAGAGCGTGGTTCCTGGTCCGGTAAAGTAAACCAGTGTCTCGATTCCTCCCCCCTCATATAACCCCATTCGCTTCTTTTCTCCCCTCCCATGACCTACCAGCAGTCTTCTCAACCATCTTCTCCAACTCCTTCAATCCCGCCGTCAGCCAGTACTCCGACCACTGCAATTCAATCCATTCTATCATTTATCCATCAAATTCAATGAGTATTCAATTCATCGACTCAAACCATCAATAGCCGCCAATCTGCTTTCTCGCACCATTGCCCACGCGTGTTCACTATAGGAATACGAAAATGGATGGGTGTCGGGGATGGAGGGATCCGTATTACACCTTTCGCGAGTAGAACAAAAATTCCAAACTATTTCGTACGCCCAGCTCATATAATATACAAATGATTGTTTTGTTCAGATTGTTCCTCCCATCTTCTCTCTCCGTCTTGACCTACCTTCTGTCCCTTTCCTGCCTCCTCTGCATTCAATTTCTGCATCACTTTCAGATTCTGAAGTGGCTGAATCCCCGAGGCGATCTGCAATTCAATATTTTAATACATTGTATTCCTAGCTCAATTATACATCAATAGATCCAGAAAACAAACCACCGAACTGTGGAATTCTGGAAGAGAGTAAAATTGCAATAATTTCAGTTCGCATTACTCTACTGTATCTACCGTATCTCATCAGTGTTCTCACATGCAATGCGAGTGCTCTGGCAGTCGCTCTCTTCACGGGATCCTTCGGTAGAAGGGCGACACCAGGGAATATCTGCAACCATATTTCTGTAGTAAATAACATAAAAGCCGACAACAAATATTATTGCTCTCCTAGTTGCTTGCGACTAAAAAATTCAATATCATCACACTATATCGTGTCTCCATTAGTATTGCAATCCTCATCTATGATGTTGTGAATGATAGCTAACAGCTATAGCATTAGATTACTGTAGGTGAACACTGATGATAACTGTAGATGAATATTGTAAATAGTTCTGACCTCATCGATGTACTCGATGATCGCGAGTGACTCGCAGATCGAATGTCCATTGTGCACGAGAACAGGTACTCTCTCAGATGGATTCAGCTTGTAGCACTCATCGGCGAACTGCAAAAGTTACAGATCTGATCAGCTAGGAATTTGATAGTGAGGAAAAAACATTTCGAAAAAAAAACATTTCAAGATTGCATCGAGTTTTGACCCTTTGCCGGATTGTCCTCCTTCCGAATTGTCGTACATAAAGCGACTTCAAAAAAGTGAGTAGAAATAAGCCCCCCCCCTTGTCATTCATATCTCTAAACATCAAACTAGAC
>BTSY01000203.1:0-24918 GCA_036245785.1 Pristionchus fissidentatus
ATAGGAGGTGACTCTGTGGCGCAAGGCGGATCTTCCGCTGAGGAGGATCGTCGACGGCGCGCCCGGTGAGTTGGAGTCGCTCGCATTCATGAAAAGAAGACTGGCTTGAATCTTTCAATGCACAGTACCATCGCTACTTAAACATTAGAGAATCAATAAGTAACGATATAGAAAGTAGTTTAAAGGGACCGTGCATAGATAGCGAAATGTACTTATTTAGTAGTATTTTGCCCACTGATCACGGGAAAAATAAGGAAAAAAATTTCGGACCATTTTGAGACCCGCTACGGTCTTACCCGCAAACCACACACAATGGGCCAAAGGGCGCCGCCTTTTCCTAATATTTCTGAAAACGGTTCCAGTCCTAGCAATTCATGGCTGATGAATTCGTACGATGTCCTGGGTGACTAATGAGTAAAATTTCTGGTGTTTCATGATGATTCCCTGTACTCAAGACACCATTAGGAAACGTCGAACTAGCACACCACGAATATTGAATTGTTCATATCTCGAAACAGAAAGTCCCAATATTTTTTTCTGAAATTTTCCCGTGATGTGTGACTCAAACTACACCAATTGAGCTCAAGTTGCCGATCTCTGCCGGGTCCCTTTAACATTCGATTACGTAATGATGATTACATATCCAATAATTAACGCTATAAAGAATAATTCTGATTGTATGAAGATGACGATATATCTTCCTGTTTGCAGCCGCCGCACTGCCGGAGCCGGCGAGTCCCGAGTCGGAGCGGGCTGCGGACGAGGAGAGCGACCAGAATGGCGTCGGAGATTGTAAGTAATTAATTATAATTAAATTTTAATTAACGTTTGAATAACTATCTCTATTTTATAGTACTACAGTTGTTTATATATCGGAAAAGTGGTATGACTGTTTCGCTCCTTTCTCTCTCGTAACATTGACTGATATTGACTGATATTACAATATTTATGAGAGTTACCGCGAATCGCTGTGAAAATGTGGAAATTAAAAGAAAGAGACGGAACGGTGATGTACAACAAGAGTCACGTTCTTGACCGCGTGAGATGGAAATAAATGCATGCATGCAATTTATGGTGTATCTTTCTTCACCTTTATCCAAACTGTCAAATCTTTAAAAAAATAATTCTGCGCGCACGGCGAATTTGAGTTTGAAGCGTTCGTGAAAACAAGAGTACATTCAGTATTCGCAATAGGACGAAATCAGCCTTTGTAATAAAAAGAACAAGTGAAAGGGATATTTTACGCGTACATTATATCACTTTGTTCAGCACCGTCTCCCAACGGTCCCGCAGGCAGTGGAGGCTCAGTGAGCGCGCACTTACCGTATCCGCTGCCTACCGTAATCTGCGCCGCACGAGAATACGGTAACGCCTCCCCGCCCCGTCCCCGCAATATATATCATACCGGATTCGATCGAGAGATTGGAACTACGCGATCTTTCCGACGTCTTTTGTGATTAGAGTGTGCCTGTTTTTATTTTTGTGTTTGTGTGTTTTTATCATCTATTTTTTCTCCTCTTTTCTCTAAATTGCCTTTACAAACCTGGTCCACTTCTAGTTCACTTTCCTCACACCCATCCTCCCACCAGTTCCGTCTAGCACTCCCAGCACGCAAAGTTGTGATTATTGATCTACCGTAGCCCCCACTCCCATTTACAGTAATCCCCGTGATTTTCGACGTTTGTAAATATTGATTAGTTGGACAATACCCACCCTTGCCTACAGTATAGCCACACTCTCTATTCCATTTCCCCGTCTCAACGTATGCCTTGTTATTTTTCTCTCTCGTAACATTGTGTCTTTTTTCCCGTTCAAAGAGTCCTTAAGTCCACCCCGATTTTAGAAATAATGTCGTACGAGTGCTCTGTTCGTGTTCCAATCAGTAGCCCATTTTCACATGTTACACCTGTAATATGATACGTTCATGTCAAAAAGTCAAAGCACGGACTTCCATTGCTTGCCGCAACGGCACGTTGTCGCCTTCGGTAAACACAGGAAGTATCATTTTGACATTTTGCTTGACCGTATCATTTTATAGATATGATAGTACCTCCCTTTCAATCCTCCTCTCTTGAATTCTTTGAGATACATACATATTATACACAAATTTATACATGCTGTGCACGCGATTTCCCTGTACTACCGTATTTATAATAATTTATGAGAGTACTGTACAAGACGAAATAATGATTGAATAAAGGTTTTCTCTGTAATTTTCTGCGTGTGAGCACTAACTGTGTGATGTGTTGTAACCGCATGTGTGAAATACCTGAGAATAATCGATAATCGCAATGTCCTTGCGATTGCCTAATTATGACGTCATATATTCTCTCGCAAGCGATAGACACTTCTGCATGGCGTCCAGACCATGCCGGCCAATTTCGAATGTTTCATGTATTTTAACAACATTTTTGACACATTTATTTAAGCAAAATGCACCTTGGCGAGAAATTTTAGGCATTTCTGCACAATTGCTTGCGAGAACCCCATCTAACCTGCGCGGATGACATCATCTTTAGGTAATCCAGTCTGTCCGGATCTGTCACCTCTTTGATGTTTTCAATCCATCCCCCCGTTCCTCACTCCTCGTCAAGATATTATAGTTATCTGCCCCTGGAAGAGATGGAAAGAGATAGGACCCTCTCAATTTCGTGTGCTCTCTGATCGGGTAGAGGGACGAGAGAGTGGGTGGAAGTGAGAGTGCAGAGTGGAGAGAAATTGAGGGAAAAAGGAGCGCCCACTCCACCCGACCACACAAGGTCACTACTATTCGGATGAGCGGCCCCCGACTGAATTTACGCTGTTATCTTCTCTCTCCCTCATTGCCATTCCTATTCAAATCATGCAGGACATGCTCACAAGAGCACTAGGAAGCTATGGCCAGAGTTATAAACACTAATTGCATAATTTATGGGGCGTGCAAAAAAGAAGAAAAATCGACTCGCTGGTTCGCGCACGCTCTTTAGCATTAATGTGTATAACCCAATGCTGACTATGAGAAGGCTTCGCCATTTCCTTGTGAGTATAGACGTAGACGTATGTTATCCATAATCAATTCGGTGTTGCCCATTGGTACCCCCATTTTTCTGCTCTCAATGTGCATCCCCCCTATACCATACATTTGGGCCCCACGGACAATACGGCGTATTCGATATATTTACTCATCAGATTTTGTCCGCAAAACTGGCCGTAGCTATAGTGGAATCGTCCCGTGTATTCCTCGATAGCTTTCGACAATCTCTCCTTCAAAACATTGCGGCGTTGGCATTGTCCTTGTTTCGAATGTGTGTCCCTGTATTTACCCGTCTTGGTGATCATGGTGTCCGAAATCCGGACATGCAAATGAGAGGGCATCCGCGAGTTTATCCCCCCTCCTTGCAATCCCAAGCCCTGTGCGAAGGCCAATGATTCATGTGGCGCGGGAAACCCTCTCCTAAAGGCCATAATATTGGTGTCGACAGTTGGCAAATGATACCAAACCTCCAGAAAGGGGCTAGGGATGAGGTAGGCTACCTCAGGTAGCGTGGTGTAAAAGTGGGAGGGAATCTTTCTGGAAATTTGAAATAATGTTCCCCCGGAAGGCGATTGGCGCATAATATAAGTGTTGACTGTTGTGATTTTCTGGACGGTGGCGGCGGCTCACAGCCCGAGTGATCCGCTTACCCGGAGAGTAACACTATGGGAAAGTGAGAGAGAGAGAGAGAGAGAGTGGGAAAGAAATCGGGGGTGGTGAATTTGTCTCTTTGACGGCCTGGGCGATTGCTAGTTCCCCCCTTGTCTCTCACCCCCTCCACCCTCTAGAGTGGTCACTCACTCCCCATTCACAGAGTGTTCCACCGTTTTTGCGTGTGGCCAAGTGTCTAGAGAGCAGAGGAAAAGGGATCAGCAGTATACTCTGGACTCGGTTTCTTATTTTGCAAAGTTCCGTTTGGAGATTTCAGTGCTTATTTTAATTGCTGATCTGTGATATTTTAGCAAAGTTTCCATCGGTTCCGTATCTTTTGAATGCGGGTAGTGCGTGGTGAAATGTACTGGGCCCTATTTAGAATTTTGTTTGGGTGATTCACCGATTTTGTTTTTTTTCAGTGTGCTTTTTGAATTTCCCTCCTCCCCTGCATTATGGCCGACTCACCATAAGCCATTCGCGCCCATTTCGTTCCTTTATACGTGAACGTGCTAATTCCTTCGGCTTGCTTGCGAATTTGGGTTTATGACGAGAGGATTGTGAGAGGATGTTTGTATGTGAAAGGCGGCCTCGATTGTTTCTCAGAGGGAGAGGTGTCATCGCCAGGTCTCTCTCTCTCTCTCTCTCTCTCTCTCTCTCTCTCTCTCTCTCTTTCTCTCTCCCTCTCTCATCCCCCGCTAGGTTACTCCCTCTTACTGATAGCAGCAAACTCCCACTATCACTCACTTTTTTTCGCGTCTGCACTCTCTCATTTTTAACACGATCTCTAGCAACTGTCTCCATCTCTGTCGCATCCTCGAATCTCTCTACCGCCACGACCCTCAAACCTCAATCTGAAATGGCGAGGAACGGCTTGTGTCGTGCTCTAACTCTCTCCATCCCAAACACTCTCTCGTTGTCTCTCTCCATTCCACACACTCTCTCGCACCGTCGGACCGACGAGAGAGCGTGCGGGATGGAGAGAGTATGTAATTTTATTCGTGAGAAGGGCTTAGGGTTATAGCCTAGCTGCTTAAACCACCAAGCTGTTGATCCAACGCGTCCGACCGCAGTCATCTTTCTCTGCGCTCTCTCACTTTTCCTTTGTCTATCGCCTCAACAAGTTCGCATCTCTGCTTCTCTGACCGTCTCTCGGTGTCTCACACTCTCTTGCTCGCCTTCATTGTCGGTTTCTCTAACTCTCCACAAATTCTGCACTCTCTCGCCCTATCCTCTTTCCGCGTTCGCAAACGTTTTTCTTTCCCACTTTCCACCACCGCACGAGTCGGCGGCCACTCAGAGTTGACCGATGGAGAGGGGGGGGAGAGAGAGAGAGAGAGAAGAGGGAGAGAGAAAGAGAGAGAGAGAGAGAGATCCGGGAGGGATGAGATTGGACGGGGATCAGAGAACGGGCCGTCGAGGATCTATTCTACACCTTTTTGATCCATCGGTTGCCCTTTTTTGCGTGTGCCATTGCTTGCGTGTTCTTCCAATTCTTTTAAAGAAATAGTCGAAAAGAGGGCTGAGATTGGGAGGGATTAGCTAACAGCTCGCCGGATTTGCTATATAGCGTTCGTTGATCTACTAATCATCCGGCGTGATTATTAGACTGGGAAATGTGAGACCACGGTCTCTTAACTTCGCCCACTCTCTCATCACAGACCAGTGAAGAGAGTGTGCTTTGGATTACGTTTTTACGTCTGCCTAACTTTTTGTTGTTGTTGCGATTTGCTATAGCTTAATCTGATGCTGTTCTTGCGCCTCCTTTTTTCGTAAAGTGTAGAGGCCAAACTGGTTATGCCGTAATTGGATATATACCGATATTGCCGCGCGCGCTCCTAATAGCGGGGGCAAGTAGCTGTGATGGTACGGTTTGAGAACTGACCTTTTAGGAACCAGAAAATAGAAAAAAAGATTCCAAATGTTCTGAAATGTATCCCTAACAAATCCTGTAAGGATATGTTGAGGTTTCCGAAACGGTAGCTCCAAAACGTCCAATCACCAGGAAATGCAACGGTGATGGTACGTTTGAGAACCATAGATGGGCAGGATTCATCCAACTCTTTTTCCATGGCGCCCCTATTCCCGACTAGTCTATTCATAGACCAAAAAGTACGTTCTAGGGAACAAAACCAGACAGCTTTTGGGCTTTTTTGAGGCGAAATTTCGAAAAATCAGGCATCATTTCAGGTATCCAGGCGCTGTAGCGCCTGAAAATTTGAAAAATCAGACAACATTTTCGATTTTCACCCTGAAACCTTAAAAACCAGACATCATTTGGGACTTTCGGGAACAAACGTTTTTGGTATATGAGTCTATTGAAGTGTGCTACCGTTGGAAAAAAAAACACTGAAACTTCTCAATTTTGACTTTTCGCAGCATGCCCCCTGCAAAACGACCACCCAAGTGCACGGTGCATCTAGAGCCTCAAGTCCTATCTTTAGAACGAGTGTTTAATATCTCGGCTGAAACGTGTCTAGGATTTCTTTCGGCGATGATCCATAATAGTTATACAATTTTAGAGTTTGTGCTCAAAACGGAAGTTGTAAAATTTACCAAATTAGAGAACCGTTTTTTGAATGTGTTTTGGTGAATGTTGCGTAGAGTTGAGCGGTACCTCCTTTTCTCTCTCCATTACTTTTTTCATGTCAGTCCCTTGTAAGCGTATCGACTATCACCACGATGACACATACCTACTCGCATTCCATGCTAGCGCGATCTTTCTCTCTCTCTCTCTCTCTCTCTCTCTCTCTCTCTCTTCCACCTATGTCTACTCATGATGTTATCACCGTGGCAAAAGGAATGATTATCAGAGAGACCGTGAACCACGGATAGGCGAGGTTCTTTAGGTTCTCATACTATGATGCCTACAGTACTCACTTTACTGCATATGCAAAATATTCCTGCGTTTGCGAAGATATTAACTTCTGAATGCCGCTCAGGCTACGCTGGAAAACGAAATTCGTAGAGTTTTCATACTTGTAGACCTTTTTAAAAAGAAATTTGTCGATATTAGTTCAATGGACACTTGGGCACACTGTTTTGGGTATTTCGACCCGTAATCCCTTCGAGAATCCCAGTTGGCATATGTTTTCCGTAATTACAGTCTCTTACAGTAATTACAATCTCTTTCTGTATTTACAGTACCTACATTATGCAAATATTTATCACCCCAAGTCGCGAGAGCATTGGCAGGCGTGAGTCATAAAGGGGAACGACGTCGTCAGTGGTGTGAGAGAGGGCAGATCCAACAATGGCAAGGGTCTCTCTCTCTCTCTCTCGCTCTCTCTCCCCCTCTTTTTAACTGTCCTGTTTGCGCACCGTTCCTGGATTGGAAGAGAGAGAGGGGAAGAAGAGGAGAAGGGAGGGAAACATGCTCGACCCCTTGAGGCACCCCCGGGTCCTTGTGTTCTTGAAGCTTGAGCGTTCCTGATCTTGGCCTTTTTTTATCCTTAGTTCTTTTGGCTGACCTTTTCTCTTGTCTATTGTGGACTAGTTTTAAAAAAAAATAGACTAAAATGGTTTTCGCATAATATTTTTTCATTTGCTCTTTTTCGCATTTCGCGTATGATTCATATTATGAGTGGTTTCCTCCTCTTTTTTTCCGAGCCGCGAAAGCGAATTTATTGCCATCTACGAGAGATTGTGGTGCGTTGATATTGGATATTATTGATTTTTTGGTTGGAAGAATCGCTAATTGCAGGCGCCATAACACATGTTTCCCTTCTCCCGAAAGAAGGAGAAGGTGGTGGCGCCCACGGGCGCCGGCGCCATATCCGCGCCCATCATAGCGCCAGTGATTGTGCCGACGGCGACGCCGCGGCGCCCGCCAGTGCCGCCCGAGAAGCCGGCGCGCGCCACGCCCGCGCGATCGACCACCCCGCCCGAGTATGAGGTGAGGAATATTATTTTAGTTCTAGAAATCTCGGAAGGATCAGTTCAACCAGCGGAATGCTGGCTTTATGACGCGTTCGAAACCCCGATGCGCCCCTGATGGTACTCACTGAGGATCAGGTTCCACAATAAAATTTTAAAAAATCTCGCGATTAGTCAATAGTATGTTTTCATTTGAATTGCCGTGCGAATGGTGAATCATATTCTTTATTCCACCGGGGGATGTTTGTTCTGATTAATCATGATTATGAGATGGGCCCGGATAGATGGAATTAATTTTAGTTGTATGGTGCTTGTTTAATGTTGCGCTAGAAACCGCGATGCGCATTATTGTTGTGGCGTATTGCAATCATAGCAAGATATCGCTAATTCTAACAATGGCGAATTTCCAGGCGCCAATCTACGACAACATCACGGCGCCAGCGCCCGCTGCTGTGGCGCCGGCGCTCCCCGCGCGCCCTCCCCGCGCCCCCGTCAGCGTCTCGGCCATGCTCTCCAGCATGAACAATGGCAGCAACGGCGCTGCGGTAGGTCGATTTCGTAGGGATGACGCAATCCATTCTATGCCGTTAGAGATGGAGTACTATTTGGAAATATTTTTTTGTATTTGGTTTTCATTATGCAAAATGTACCCGTAGTTATGAAATGGAACTAGTTTTGGGGTGAGATTGTATGAGTTGAGATTTAGTGTTCTTTTTTTGTCATGTGGTGTTAGTTTTCGGAAAAAGGGAATGGAAAAAGGCCAAGATTTGAATTCCCGCAATTTCTTATCTCGGTTCTCCGTGGAGCAATCGACTCAAAATTTTGTTTATAGGTGTAAAAGGGTCGAAAAATGTTATATTCGAAGTTTTGAGTCGATTACTCCACGGAGAACTGAGATAGGAAATTGCGGGAATTCAAATCTTGGCCTTTTTCCGTTTCCTTTTTCCGAAAACTAACACCACATTAGATTGGAAGGAGAAATGCGATGAATCAGTTCCACCAGTCGGATTCTGGCTTTTGGATGTGCTCGAAACCTCCATGCACCTGGATACATTGGTATAGGCGATTGCATAGTGATGACGCAATTGCAGCCCCCACAGCCGCCCCCGAGACAGATTATGCAGCAGCCAGCTGCAGCGATGCATCACGTGCAGCAAGCGGAGGAGGAGCCCAAGATTGTCTTCCGACCGAATAGACGTGAGAGGTTTTTGTTTATTTGTTTACATCTTCGCTGAAAACAGAGGTCAAAAAGCAAAGTAGCATGGAAAACTCGTCGGGCAGGTTTTCGACTTTTTGATGGTCTACCGGGCAGGTTTCTATATTTTGGTGATGTTTTAGGGGACCATGACGGGCAGGTTTCGTTTTAAGGGGTCTAATTGATCAGTCATAAATTTTTGGTTTTGGTTTAAATTTTTGGCCGGTTATGTCGATTTCGACCCACTTTTAGACCTATGGCCGGAAAGCAATCATTACATTCGCTGTGAGCTGCTTTTTTGAGAACTGTGTGAAACCATGACATAGCGGGGTGATTGCGAGGCTTGACAAGAACGTGGAGAAAACAAGGTTCTAAATAATGACTGTTGTTGATATTGACACGCGATCGGACGAAAATCGCTGGGCGCCACTGCACGAATCTAGTGTACCATATATAAAAAAACCGCGATGAGCCAAGGGCCTCTGACATGACAGAACAGGGAAGTAGCGCAGAGTAGAAGTGGGAAGTTTTCTTCAACGTCACCGGAGGGAATGCTAATAGTGTCACCTGCAAATCCCAGTTATTGATAAACAGCTGCAGCGAGAATAAGGCGGTGTGCTATCATTGGGACAACAGCCTTGAGCAGCTTCTTGTGAAGAGTGTGAAACCGTGGAAGTGCGGGCGCAATTGCTAGTCAGGGGCCCTGTCTTAAAGATGGTCGACGAGTGCTGGGGAAGCCGAGTGGTTGTGGTTGCTGCTTGATCAGGGGAAGAGACAAATCGCCGGGACACTAGTGCTTTGATTCTTGTGCATTCTTTGAAACGACAATGATCCGGGCTACTCTGGCATGGTGGTGCAGTAACGCTGGGTAGAAGTGTGAATACAGAGACACGACCCATTATTGTTCGCATGTTCATACCCCTGCTCTTTAGAATTAGCTACAGCAAGAATAGGGCGGGGTTTTTTCCACGATGATTGACAAATTCTCATTACGACGGCCGCATTGTACAACATTTTGAGAAGAGTGTGCGACCGTACTAGTGCCGGACATTTGATAGTTGTGACAGGGATGAAGGGTGTCGGGAAGCTGAGTGGGTGATGCTAGATGATGCTATAGACCAGGCCGATCGCCGTGAAACTAGTGCATTGATTCCTGTACATTTTATGAAGCGACAATGGCACGGGCGAATGTGATATGCAGATCAGTAGAATAGTGTAGTTCTCAAATTTTCTACCTAGTATGAAAGGAAAATTATTATCACCTCTTGGCGCACGCTCTTGAGAGGTGGCTGCAGCGAGAATGGAGCGGGCGAGGATGAAGAGCGCTAACGAGAGGGAAAGACTCGATTAATGATGGGCCTGTTGCGCTCTTCTGACCGAAATTTCTATTCTGAAATCATCTATCTGCGATCTCTCTCTCTCTCTCTCTCTCTCTCTCTCATTGTCTGCCACGAACAATAGTCGTATCTGAAATGTTAGTATCTAGAGTCAGGAAGGCATCTCTGGGAAACGGAAAATATAGTCAGAACGAAATGAGTTTGTCTATCACGAACTTAACGAAGATTCATTATATTTTCCCTCCTGCTGCGGTACTTGAGAAATGGCTGCAGCAATAATAGTCAAAACCGAATAATTATGTCTTGTCTGATGCGCGGAAATCTTTGAAGAAAGTCTGAGACCAGAAGGCGACCAGTGAGTGTCCTACCCAAAGAGTGTAATCGTTGTCAAAAGAGATATACACGAAAATGCAATATTTGCTTGTTTTCATAATTATTTAGCATTCCCAAATCTGAGTGACACCAGTGCTACCCTCGTGCATTGGTCATTGCGAAGTGTGGCTGAAACGAGAATGCGGAGGGAGAATTTTTATTAATATATTTTGGGGTGTTGGGGACGGTATTCTCGCCTGTGCTTCACGGGTTCATGAGAAGTGGGTGCAACGAGCATGCCGTGGGTACATGCTCGAAAGTAGAGAAGAAAAAAAATCAGACTTGGGATTTTTTTTGATGTAACATCTTCAAAAGGAATTTATCTCGCCTTCCTCCATCGAGTCTTTTGGCAAGTCTCGGAAACGGGAATGCGGCGGGCGAATTTCCAGAATGCTATTGAGGCGTAGATAAAGTATAAAAATTATTGTTGAAAATGCAAGCACTAGCAGGCTCGACGGAGGACCAGCGCGCCGGCAGTGGCAGCCACGCCTTCGGATCCCTCAAGGAGTTTGACATCGCCGTGAGTGGTTTGATCTTTGATCTGTGTAGTTTGATCCCTAGATTGCATACCGTCTGTAGCTTGACACGTATTTATGGCTGATGGCTTGATTGAGATGATATTTACAGTAATTTAACATTGATCTTTTATCTCTTATCTTGTCGATCCAATCACCCTGCAGGGTCTCTCCCTCCCCGCGCTCGCGTGCGTGCAGGTCGCGGAGCGCCGCCTGCTGCTGCACCGCAACGTTGCGGGTTAGTGTTTCAACCTCCCAATATAGTCACAGGATGCGCATGATTCTCTGGTTGTTCTGAATGAAATTTTTCATGTATAAGTATACGTATTTTATTTTATAGAGGCCCAACTTGTGTAGGTCTAGGGAACTGGTAAACCTCTGGTACCATGTAATGTTCACTGTTTAGGTACGTAAATAGTGTATAGATGGGCTATTTTTGAATACAAGCCTAGAAAATGGGCGCCCGACTTTTGGTCGAAACCTGGCGTGTTTGTGTTCCATACTGCTCCCATAGTCGGCAGTGCACACTCGGCGTTGTGAAATGAAATCAAACGTGAACAACCACCGCATTCGTGGCTGTTCTCGTTGATTTCACGCCAAATATGTGTGAATATCATAAATAATGATATTTTACCTTTCGAAGACCGAAAACGCAATAGGGTTCGAAAATTTAAGGGAGAAATATGAGAGACTATCTGAGTGGGTCGACATATTTCTTCAGGAAGCTGGCAGTTGACGAAATTTCCGATTGAAGACTAACAACGTTATGTTGTAGTGCATTTGGTGAGAGTTATGAATTTGCTATTCCGGAAGTTCAAAAATGTTTCTACGCCTCAGGGCAAAAATATTGGTAGTTGTGATGTCACAAAACTTTTTCGTCAGATCGAATGGAATCTTTCCGATTCTTAGTGCGATCGATAGCCCATCGAAATACAAGAGTTTTTTACTCTCGCAACTTTTTTGATCAGAGTTCACGCAGCCCATTTATTCATCAAAAACAGTTTCTCACTTAATTTTCAATTCTACTAGAGGTCCTGCAAAATTTTCCCTCGTCGTACTACATCGCACGGCAGTTGCGCACAATCTGTGAAAATAAGAGAATTTAAAAGTTTCTGGCAGGAAGTCAAAAACGGAAAAGTATACGAAAAATCTGAATAAAATCAGTTCTCGATTAAAGCAATATGGGTCAAATTCTGAGTTAACTGTAATAATTCTCATATTAGTTAGCGTTTGCAATGTTTCTGGTCACATTAGTGTATACTAAGAGTGAAAAAACGCGAAAGTATTCAGGAATTTCCATAAAATTAAAAAGTTTGACGAAAATACTTACAGTACTTTATCTCTCCGGAGGCGGACGGCTCATATTTTATTAAGAATTTCTTATACTTTTCCGTTTTTGACTTCCTGCCAGAAACTTTTAAATTCTCTATTTTTCACAGATTGTGCGCAACTGCCGTGCGATGTAGTAGGACGAGGGAAAATTTTGCAGGACCTCTAGTAGAATTGAAAATTAAGTGAGAAACTGTTTTTGATGAATAAATGGGCTGCGTGAACTCTGATCAAAAAAGTTGCGAGAGTAAAAAACTCTTGTATTTCGATGGGCTATCGATCGCACTAAGAATCGGAAAGATTCCATTCGATCTGACGAAAAAGTTTTGTGACGTCACAACTACCAATATTTTTGCCCTGAGGCGTAGAAACATTTTTGAACTTCCGGAATAGCAAATTCATAACTCTCACCAAATGCACTACAACATAACGTTGTTAGTCTTCAATCGGAAATTTCGTCAACTGCCAACACTATTTCGATCCGCTCAGATAGTCTCTCATATGGGGCTAAGGAGGGGGGTGGGCTCACCGGGTTTTTTCTTCTCTTGCTTGAAGTAAAGGAGATATATCATGGACAGTGGCGACGACGGTAAGAAATAAAACCTGTTTACTCTTTGATCTCTGATCCTTGATCTATCTTCCAGGCGATTTCGGTTTCTCCATCCGTCGCGTGCAGTATCCAACGGCGTCTGGCGACCTCCGAACCGTCGTCTTCGCCGAGCCAACCGAGGCAAAAGTGAGGCAATTTTGCACTACGCCAGAAAATGCTCTCTCCAATTCGCACACTCTCTCGCCTTTAATAATAAAACGTTGTTCAGATCGGCCCGCCCCGCCCGGACGACGTGGCCGGCCTGCTACCCGGAGATGAGCTGGTCGAGGTAGGATAGGGGTTACGGTAGTATTATCGAAATCTACGACATGGTATTGCTCTCACCGCTCGACAGTGGTACAGTACCACTGGTACTTGAGAACGCTCTGAGACGAGAATGGGGCGGGTGTATATTCTAGAAAGTGAGATTGAGTTGTGTCTGTGGGTGATTAGGGTTGGACGGAGCACGGTAATCGATAATATTGATTGATGTTATTAATCTACCAATTTCTAAACTTTTATAGGTTAGGTAAGCAAAAAGCTGGTTGAGGTACGATAAGGGTTACGGTAGTATTATCGAAATTTACGACATGGTATTGCCCTTGCCTCCCGACATTGGTGCTTGAAAATGCTCTGATACGAGAATGTGGCGTTATAGATCTATCTATTTATAAACTTCTATAAGTTGGGTAGGTAAAAAGCTGGTCGAGATACGGTAGGATTTTTGATTACATTAGTTCCTGAAGGCTTACCGAGGAGGAATTACTCTTACTGCCCGACATCAGTACTTGAGAAGGCTCGGAGAAGAGAATGGAGCGGGATGAATCTACAAGAAATAGAAGTAGTAGAAATTTGTGTGTGTGTGTGTGTGATTAGCGTTGAAGGGAGTACGGTAGTCGATAGTATTGTTTGATGCTAGCTATCTATCAATATCTAAACTTCTATAGGTAAGCAAAACGTTGGTCGAAGTACGGTGGAGATTTGATTACAGTAGTTACTGGTTGGTTTCTGAGAAAAAATTACTCTTTCCGCCCGACATTGCTACTTGGGAAAGCGCTGAGACGAAAATGGTGTGGGTGAATCTACAAGAAATAGAAGTAGCAGAATTTTTTTTTATTAATATGGAGGATACTGTAGTGCATAATATTTATTGATATTATCGATTGCTCTCTGCAGGTGCAAGGCGAGCGCGTCGCGCGTCTCTCGCGTGACGAGCTTCAGGAGGTGGTGCGACAGGCGGGCGACACCATCAGTGAGTACGGTAGAGGGAAGAGGGTTACTGTATGATACGGTAGAATTGTTTGATGTGCGAAAATATGGCCGGCTAGGCTAAAAATTTTTTTCTGCTACCGTAATGACAACCAAAGAATTAAATAGCCCAAATTACCCATGCTTACAACCAGAAGTTAAAACGGAAATAAATGGGACACGTATAAAATTTGGCTTCTTGTGTGCCATTCTTCTTGGAGAGCACATAAATTGAACAGTTTCGCTGTGTTAGTTCGCGAATAATTTTATTATTTTTTAAATTCCCTAATGATTTCTCCTCATTTTTTCAATTGAAATACGCTACACTTCGCACACCGAGTAGTTATCGTCATTGTCCCTTAGCATAGCAAGCTGAAACAGCAGACTTGCAATTGGGATTTAGATGTAAATATGAATGGTTGTCGCCTTAATGAATTTTCTTGTTTCTATCTGCTAAAACTCGACTGTGCAGTAATCAACATAATTTTTTTTAAATCTTTGATCTCTTGTTCGCGGACTTTTGGAGAACTGAAATGCGCCTCTCGTTGAATGCTATATCTGATTTCTAATACCCTGCCTTCCACTGCAAATTTAATTTTTTTTGTGGCCTCACCAGCCCGACAGGCGCTATAATCCGCAACTATTGAAACGATCAATAAAATATGCGTGAATTGCACCTGTACCCGCGCTCCCAACTATGCTCTACTCCATTGCAGATCTCGTGGTGCGCGCTGTGCCTGAGCTGGCCGAGTTCTGCTCTCGATCGGGTGGAGGAGGAGGAGAGCAGAGGGACGCGGGCGACTCGCTGCTGCTGGCCGCAGATGTGGACACGAGTGTCGGAGCACAGGAGGTATACGGTGGGGAGATTACGGTAGAGGGAGGGGAGGGGTACGGTAGGATTATGGTAGAGGAAGAGGATTTGTTGGACTTCGAAAAGGATGAGAACTGAGGCTGCGGGGTGGTTGGTGGTTAAGGTGATGAGGTGAGACGGGGAATGGGTAGGTGAAATGTGATAGTTTTTTTCCCTCATTGAATGTTTTGTCTAATGAGCTAACAGAAATTGCGATGTAAAGATCACAATAGTTTCTTTCCCAGAGCGGCTCGGCTTTTCTCAAAACGCGGTAATCAAATCAGTTTCCCTGTATGAGCGACGCCCACACCCCGACCTTTCATGATCTCACTCTGTTATGCTGTATTCGTTTTCTCTTTCTATTTGTAACCGCGTTTCCATTGAACACGCATAAATAAATATATATATATATATATATATATATATATATATATAAATGATTGAACGATGAAACTAGAATTAAGCTGAGTGAAACGGCCTTATGAAAGTAGCATAGGTCAAATGGGGTTTTCGCAAGTTCGCAATTAGCATAGGGCGGGGGATGTACACAGAGGCCTTCATGTGTCTGTCCTGCACTCTCTCGCTACGTTAATCCGGTTTATATGCAAAGTGCAGAGGTGCCTATCTTCGCACGCGAAGACCTATTTGACCCATGGAAAGTAGTTTATTTTTTGAGCGCACCAAATAATACTATACGATACACATAATTAACAATTGAAAACGAGAACAGAAAATGCACTACGCAAAACTGGTTACCAATATTTTGCCATTGTTTAGCCTGTAGGGAAGGGCAAAAGTCACCGGAGATCGATTCAAATTTGGACCATATGGGCTTGTAGGTACCTCTGAGGCATGTTCATATCAGTTTTCAAAAGTTCCCCGATAGACCTTCTAAGACCTTAAAATCGTCATCAAAGTTTTCGTTGATTCGCCATTGCTGCGCTCCACTCGGTAGTCACTGCGAAGGAACGCTCACGTTCCAACTGGTACTCGCGTTGTAGTGGCTAGTAGCATAGACTTGTAAACGGTGTACCGCTGGTTCGGCCCCCGCTATTTGCAAAACTTTTGCAACATTTTTTTTCAATCAAGACTAACTGCGAGAGACTGACCTCGACAGCGACGACATCTACGCTATTACGTCATATTTCGTAATGATGACGACGAACCGATCAATCTACAGACATGTTCTCTAGATGTTCTCTTTTAGTAATTGCATGATGGCACTCTAATTTACGAGCAACATGGTTACAGCAGAAGTCACTAAAAAAGTGAAAATACCGCAGATAAAAGACACTGCGGTGATTGAAAAAATGTTGCAAACGTTTTGCAAATTGCGGGAGCCGAACCAGCGGCACACCGTTTACAAGTCTATGCTACTAGCCACTACACCACAGGACCAGTTGGAACGGGAGCGTTCCTTCGCAGTGACTACCGAGTGGAGCGCAGCAATGGCGAATCAACGAAAACTTTGATGACGATTTTAAGGTCTTAGAAGGTCTATCGGGGAACTTTTGAAAACTGATATGAACATGCCTCAGAGGTACCTACAAGCCCATATGGTCCAAATTTGAATCGATCTCCGGTGACTTTTGCCCTTCCCTAAACTGCGTATTGCTTGCCGCTGATTCTTATCATTCGTCGAAGCCCGAAAAATGTAGGAGGAGAGAAAAATGATTACTAATAATGTGCATCAAACATCAGCATTTTTTTGTTTGGATTTGACACGAGAATGAGAGTCCGAATGGCTCGTACTGGCGACTAATTCTTATCATAGAAAGGTGAAACCAGAAATAGGCAGGAGGAGAAAAACATGCATGATTATACATTTCCCTTATCCATTTCTTTTGATTTATGGAGGCCCTGGTCACGGCCATGCTATATGAAGTATAATTAAGTATGAGAGATTATTTATCAAAGATCAAAGATCAACGATAACATTTTCAGGTGATTGCTGACGACGTGCGTGTGTGGCTGCTACACAAGGGCGGCTACACGCAGGCGAGGCTGGTGCAGAGATTGGACGATGGACGGGCGAGAATTGTGGTGGCGGGTGAGGAAAATGTTATTAATTTAAAGTATTGAAATTAATTTTAAAATTATGATTCGCAAAATAAATTGCGCCTCGGATTCTTTACAGGGAAAGGTAGAATAGGTGGTTCAAATTAACCCGAGCCTCACCGAAATCATTGTCATTGCGTTCGAGAGTGAATGAGTTATGGGGCTGGTGAAGCGCGGTGTTCGGCGGGCCCGTGTTAGTTAGGAATATCACACCCTTTGTTCTATTGAAATTGTGAAATGTTGGCGTTATTATTTTTGTCGTAGCCGCATTGAGGATTTTTGAGAGCGTGGGTCATATTCAGCGTGCGGAACAGAAAACTAGCGGGCGATTCAAGATGGCGGAAAATTGATAGAATGTTGGATCAAATAATTCCAAAACTTTGCCTGCCTCATGGTTTCAAGCGCCTTTTTCACCACATCATGTTTATTGTGTTACACTTGAAGTCAGTGTTTAACGCCACACCGCGTCGTTAGGTATTTATAATTTGTTGTGTGCTAGGGTGGGATCACATTCACCACGAAGAGGGCACTTTGATGACTGGGTATAATGCATTTTGCCGCAGGTTGCGAAAAGCACAGGGCGCGTTGTGAACCCTCTGCACTGCCGTGTAGTTTATTTTCTATGATAGAAGGACTGGTTGTGATGATACTATATTCGAAGTGCAGCATTTATTCAAACGAGTTGGTTAGAATCCCGGATCTCGCAGGTCGCATTTCTACATAATCACTGTCAGAATAGTAGCTAGACTAAAAAGCGATGCGTTTTCCCTACAGTGCATAGTCAATTTATCATGCTTAAAGTAGAGAATTAGAGAAGTGCATATCATTAGTGAGTGCAAACCGTATCTCGCAGGTCGCGAGATGACGGTGGACGCGACGGATGTGGACAAGGCGAATGCGGCGGGTCTGGACAGGATCGGCGACCTGGCCGGACTGAAGTACCTCAACGAGACCAGCGCCGTACACGTGTTGAGACATCGGTGAGCATGAGGAGGGGATACTGTAGACAGAGTACTGCAGTCTCACTCCTAATTTCCTTATATATATCGTACACCTCACCTACCGATATCCGTAGTGGTAATAATCATGGGCATGTCGTAGGCTACGTTACGGACGGAACTACTGTATTCGGCCTCCTTGTTCCTACAGTACACCCACCGTAATTCCTAGTCATGAGTCATGATTACGGATCGTATGCTCAGTAGTGAGCTGCCGTAATTAGTCCACCATGTTCCTACCGTACCCATTCACACTACCCTTTTGGTCATATCCCCCTACCGCATACTACAGTATCCACTCGTCTTACCGTATGTCTACTGTACTCTCCTCTAAGATTCGGTTCGGGCCTGGCGTACACGAACGCCGGCTCCTCCTCGCTGCTGCACCACGGCGGGCGGCGAGGCGCCGCCCCACAACGAGCGGCTGGTCGCACTGTTCAAGGTGAGCAGTGTAGTTTGTAGTCTGATCTGTAACGACTGTAGTTTGATCGCTAAACTTTGTTGTTTGTAGTGATCGAGTTTAGAACTATATATATGATGTAGATGTGATCGTACTGATAGTGAGTGCATTCTGGATCCGAGGAACGAATGTTAGCTGGTCCCGTTGATTTTGTGCTGCGGGTCTTGCTTATATATTTTTGGATGCCGCTAGAAACGTTTCGCCCTTACTAGTGAGTGGTATTCGGGAATACATACAAAATAAAACGTAGAAGAGAATATATCAATGTAGGCAACATAGCAGCAATGCATTTTTCATATTTGTTGTTTTTGGATTTTGATTAAGTTAATTATATTCTTGTTCTGGGATGATCTCGGAAATCAGCAGAGCTCGGTGAAGCCAGGATAATTATCCAGAATATGTCCCGTTGATTTTGCGCTCCACAACTTGCTTTTATTCGCGAAGTAGTTCATTAAGTGATGGATCACAATTCTGCAACAGAAATAATATTTTAAATATATCGGTATTAAATATCTGGAGGTTGATCTTTGACCTTTCCCCTCGTTTTGCAGGGCTGTCGCAAGGCACAGATGCCGGCGCACGTCTACGCCACGGCGCAGCACATTTACCGGTACGATCTTTGATCTCTGTGAATTTAATTTATTATATGTCATCTGTAATCTCACTGAATATGTGATGGCTAAGACGTTTCTTTACACAACATGCTACGAAAAAGTAGCAAGTTGTGATGCTTTTTTTTATCGATGAGACTTTTTATGTAGAAATGTATTTGGTTTAAAAATGAAATACATTTATAAGCCGCCTGAAAACGAGCACTACCGGCGAGAACAATTGCGGATACCTATTAGAGAAATTTGAAACAGGGAAACCGTAGGTACTCGTTGCCTTGATCATATTAAGTGATTGTGGTTTTTCAAAAGAAGAGTGACCATTCCTGTCTTGCTGCAGATCGGTGCAGCAGTCGGCCTCCTCGCAGTCGGTGCTGCTGCAGGGCGTCTCGGGGGTCGGGCAAGTCGGCGCAGCTGCTGCAGCTGGCGTACTACCTGTCGCCACGCCGCAGGATGGACGAAAGCGCTCAGCTGTGAGTTGGTTGATTATTACCATAGAAGACCAGTTGTTATTTATTTGACACTAGGAGGGAAGGGGTTTCGAGGGTGGGTGAAACGGGGAAGGGGAGGGTTGATAGCTATTTTTTTCATACTTAATATTTAAAGAACTTAATCAATTTTGTGTTAGGCCTAACTCGATAACTTTCGGGCTTCCTAGGGAGAGATCACCCTTTACTTTATAAGCAATTGTTGTTGGTCAAAGTTTACAAAAATTGCGAGCGTAGGATGTTTACAATTTATCAAGAGATTATCGTTGATGGGGCACTAGGAACCCAGAGGTTTCAAGTGTTGGTGAAGAGTGGATGGGGAGGTCAGTAAACATTTTTTTCTCATCCTCAAATTTAATTATTTCAATCATAGTTCAAAAAGTAAAGTAGCATGGAAAATCTGGTCGGGCAGGTTTTCGATTTTTTGATAGTTTACCCGGCAGGTTCCTACATTTCTGGTAGTTTTCGGAGACTCTGTCGGGCAGGTTTCGTTTTTAGGGGTCATTTAGATCAGGCACATATTTTTCGCGCCCGCTTTCGGTGTGCAGGTTTAACCTGCACGCTGAAAGCGGTGCGCGAAAAATACCTGGCAGGTAACCTCAAAATCTACCCACTTTTTGACCTATGATTTCAATTAATGAATTTATTAAATTGAAAATGGATTTCTTTGATTACGGTGTTTTTGAGCCCCGTTGGAGAGATGATCCCTAAAATTTAGAAAATTGTCGTTTAACATATTAATAAAACAATTGTAAGTGTTGATTGTGTATAAGCGAGAAGGACCGACAATTGGCTATGGACTAGGAGCGCAATAACTGTAGGGCCGGTTAAGAGAAGGAGGGGGATATAATACATCTTCATCGTCAAATGAATTAAATTAATTAGGAGAGCTTTATTCATTTACTACTTTGTCGGGGGGTCCTCCGCGGACAGATTATGCTGTCTTTTGCAATTTGTTTGTCTTACATATAGAATTTGTTTAAAAAAAAATCTATTTTGAATGAAAATGTGTGCACGCGCAGGAGTTCAAACTAACTATAAGCGCAGACGAATTTTGGACTCGGAATGAACATTATCCAGTTGCTATTTGAGGGTAGAATGTCTCTGCACTACCTCATTGTTTATGGACTCGCATCCAGTAGAACTGTTAGTATTTTTGCAGGGATATATTTTACATTTGAAATAATTATATGTAGGCATCGCTGATTGTGAGATGATCAATGTTGTACCCGGTGTTCGGGCGTTTCACGAACGTCTGAAACGGGTATCGACGAGGACTAAGCCGATTTTTCTGACACTGTTCGTCTATGGAATGTTAATTTAATAAATGTATAATAATAAAAAAAAACAATAATCGATAACCCCCTTCAGTCGACCGTCTCTCTTCCGCGCTGGGCGTGCTGCAGGCGATGGGCAACGCTGCGACGGCGCTCAACTCGGACAGCAGCCGCTTCCTCATGATGCTGCAGCTCGGCTTCGACAAGGCTGCAGCACTTAAGTGAGTTTTACAAGTATATAATACTACGTTCCACTTCAAGCACTACCTGTGGTGTGCTTACTGCCTGCTTCTCTCACTTTTGCATGCTCTCGGAATGTTACTATATTTTGGACGAGTGTTTGCGAATTTGTAATAGGAGGAGTAATGATCAGACTCTCCTCATTTTACACGCTCTCTCATCGATAAGACAGCGCGACAGAGCGTGCAAAATTGAGAGGGTCTGATCATTACTCGAGGGTATCAAAGATGCAATCAAATCGTGGAGTTCGTTTTCCGCTTTCCTAAATTGATGTTGCAAAGCGCAAAATTACCAGGGTAGTTGGCCAGTAAAATTCGGTTTGTTGTGAAAAGGCCAAAGCGGGTTATTCCCGAAATCCCTCTACTAGGCCGCAGCACTCAGGTGAGTCGGGTGCTGTAAGGTCGCAACGGTCGTAGAGACTGCATGAATGAGATGTGGGCTATGGTGACTGGTGTAGGAAGTGAGTGGCCCGATAGTATTGGGGGTGGAGGGAAGCGAAAAAGCATACAAATCGTGGAATTCTTTTTTAATGTTTCTAAATGGAAGTTGGAAAGCGCTAATCAGCGGGGGTGCTAGATTAGTCGATGATTTTTTGTTTGTTATGAACGGCAAATGACCATGGATTTTGTATTAGCTCATGCCTGAATAGTAGAAGACTGTGGTATGTGAAAGAAGCGATCAAAGACCAAAGACCAACGATCAATTATCTTATTTCAGATCGGCGAAGATCTGCGCCTCGCTGCTCGAGTCTGACAGGGTGGCGGCGCGGCCCGAGGCGAGAGCAACTTCCACGTCTTCTACTACCTGTGGGAGGGAGCCGACGAGCGGATACGGTAGGTGGCTGCGATGGATAACTGATGAGACTATGGAGGCTATGGTAAACGGATAGAAGTATTGACATGCGATTACCTATCATGATCTAACGGTCAGCGTTGGCAGACGGTTGACGGTTTCTATCGAATATTTACTGTGATAATTACGGATATATTGATTAAATTAATTCTGTAGATATGCTGATCGGGAACTGACTGTAGGGGGTACGGTATGCGAATCATTATTGATTTGCAGGACGAAGCTGAAGCTGGCGGAGATTGAGAACCCAGCGCCGCTGATGAAGCCGCTGAGGCAGGAGGAGGACAGAGCGGCCGCGAGAGAGGTGAGGAAGAGAGAGAGTAAATAGAGTGGAATTGGTTATGATCGTTACGATAATGCAGCGGGAACACCGGACCTTAAAAGATATTCCTGCAACTTGCATCTCACGGGTTGTACCTCATTATAATCGCATCGTCGGGATTGGACATTGTTTTTTTTGTATTCACAAAGATTTTTCGCAAATTCCAAATTGCGAAGTGAGAGTGCAAATTGCGAATTAGGAGCGCTATCGAATGGGTGGAAAATAGCAAATATTTAGTGGCCGTTCCCAGAGAGGAATGGAGCGACAGAGCTGCATACTCTGATCTTGATTTCGACGAGCAGTCCTTGGGTGGAGTAACTAGTATTTGTTAGACTAGTATATGAGAGTCCCATGATTCTATTGGTTCCCCATATCTGACCGGAGGTATGTAGCGTGGCTGCAACGGGAAACTAGCGTGTAGAAAGCATGATTGTTTTATATCTCTCATTTTGGTTTCAAGGTTATCTCAGCTTTGATCCTTCAGCTCTTCTGATTGTTAATCCATCTCTTGTCGGCGTATATAATAAGGATGCTGACGGTATTTTCGCTGGGGATGAGACGATGAACCATCATATGTGTCAACATATCAAAAAAGCTAAATAAATTGCCAGTAAATTAATCTATAACCTAAAATGGCCTACAATGTTTTTAATATTCCCATATACAAGCACTGCAGTCGAAATATTGCAATTCGGTCGCATACGGGCGTATATGATCTGGTTGATACGGGAATGGTGCGGGTTAGGGAGCTAAAACAGATTTGTATCCTAACTGAATAACCGAATATCCGATCAATATTATAGCTCGAACAATAGGCATTATAAATAATATTTCTGCAACTTGTATCTCACGGGTTTGCACTTCACTTCATCATTGTATCTCTTTTCTTACAGGCCTGGAGCTGCTTTCCTCTCGGCGCTCTCGTCGCTCGGCGCCACTCCGGCGGCGATCGACGGCGTCTGCGCCACGCTCGGCGCCATCTTCCATCTGGCGCGCGCGGACGCGACGCCTGGCCCGGCGGCCAAGGCACACTTTGTGCGCGGCGCCCACGCGGCGCACGCAGCCGCCCTGCTCGGCGTGCAGCACGACGCTCTGGCTGCGGCCGTGTTCCGCGGGCGCGCAGCCGGCGCCGGCGTGGCTGCAGCTGCAGCAAGCAGAATCGATCGATACTCGATATCGAACAGGAGTCTGGACGGAGTGGACGCACTCAAGACTTTTGTCGCGGCGCTGTACCAGGTCTGTTGACAGAGTTGTAGTTTGATCTTTGATCTTTGGAAGGTCGTAGTTTGATGTTTACAATTCTGTATTTTTAGGACAAATGTAGTTTGATCAGTTAGACTCTCTTTCGCACAGGAACTCTTCTGCTCCGTCGTGGAGCTGCTCAACCGCGGTCTCGGCTCGACCGCCACCGACGCCGCCTTCACGCAGATTAACGTGAGTGAGAGGGGATCAAGGAGGAAGTAGACTAGAGCGTAGTTAGATCGACGGTCTCTGTAGTTTGATCCATGATTTTCTGAGACGTCTGGATTACAGATGTACTTCAAGGTATTGCAATTAGAGCTGCTAACGGTGTTTGTTCCCCGGACGATACGGGAATGCTGCGGGTTGGAAGGCGAACCGCAGCATTTTGCGTGATTCAAATAAGTGGTCGACAATTCAGATCATCGACCCGCCCGGCTGCACCTACTCGGCGGCATGGCAGCCAGCCCCGGTCGCGACAGCAGCAGGCGGCTACTGCAGCCACTCCTCAGGTATGCGTTCTTATCGACGGACGAGGACACAGAGGCATAACGTATGTAACGCGGGGTGTAAACACCTGTCCATAGAGGACTATTTAGTGAAAATTTTTGTGCAATGTGTAGTCTCCGTTCGATTCCATGTTTCAATGAGATTATAGTATCGATTCGATATTGAAATGTATGATGACGATCCTGTCCCGCGAGATATAGGAGCTAATATTGTTGGCGCAATGCACATACCAAATGTGGATGCCTGTTGGTTTCGTTTTTCAGAGAATCCTTAATTTTCGAAGATTTTATATTTTCATAGCTGGGCTCTGGATTAATTCTTCCATTGAATATTGTTGTGAAATACATAGTATATTTCTAGTAGCCGTCGTATAAATAATATTCGTTATTATTTGGCTTTACATATTTTGTTATTACGTAAAGTCCTCTTGATTCCTTTTACGTAAAGTCCTCTTGATTCCGGTAGCAACTTTACCTTTACCTTTTGTTATTATGCAGGCCAAGCCGTCCGCCGGCACACTGTACGACCTCGTGTTCAACTACGTCAACGACCGACTGGCGGAGGCCTTCCATGACAACGCACTTTGCTGAGATGCAGGAGGTAGGGAGAGGGGGAGGGGGTGATGACGTCACTGATATCTGTGATTAGATGGAGGGAACTGGAACTGACTAGGGGGGTTTGAGAACCAAAACTAGATATTTTAGGAAAATGCACTTTCTTTTTTTGTTGTTCTTAATTTGTATTTATTACTAAACGTTATATCGCTTGGTAATTGATAAAAAGCTGAAACCCCGGTATTCGCAGCTATAATTGTAGCTTACCGGGGTGGATAGCCGAAACTTGCTATTTTACAGAATTAGTACCGATTTCGTTCGTTATCAAACGCTGCGT